>JARLTB010000219.1:7982500-8027500 GCA_030141615.1 Unio pictorum | reverse complement strand
GGCAAAAATACAAAAACTGTTTTAAAAATATTTTACACAAAAAGTGAACTTAACTCACGAGTGAGCTAGGAGAGGCGAAGAAATGAGAAAAAATAACGGCTTTTCATAAGGCTTCAAAAATATACAGAAATACTTTAAGACAAAGAGAATAGACACGGCAGAAGGATCATTCATATCGAGAGGGAACCCAATATTTAGACATGGTAGGTTTACCGAGGGAAAGTATACCTGCTACATCAACGGTGATAATAGCACTCAAGATCAGATACCATGACATGCAACAACAAATCTACTCAAATAAATAGAAAGGGTTATGAGAGTTATATAATACGACCACGAGGGAACGCACCAGTACTACAATACGGGGGAAAATAAATCAAGAAAGAAAAAGTAATTGTGAAAAGGCCGGAACCAATACTAACAAAGACCGGAAACACATTGGTGAACTCCACTTGTATGATAGCCCGATGGAGATACCCTTTCGGGACACTGTTGATTGTTTTGAAAAGAAATTCGGCATCAAAATTGTCAATTCAAGACTGGCAGCTGTCCCATGATTTTCAATTTATAACGGAATCATGATATTCGAAACTGAGAAGACCAATATTTGAAGTATTAAAGGGGCTTTCTAATTGCAAGGGTTTCAAACAAAAGCATGGCATAAGGGCTGCATATGCCATAGAACATGCAACCGGTGCGGAAAGACGGGGCACACGCCGTACAAATGCCCCAACACCCCAGTGGAGACCACTGCGGTTAGCAAAACATACATGGCAACTTTAGAAATGTTTCCAACAGTTAAACAACAGGAACAACAGCAATAAATACAAATGCAGCCCTGGGTATAAACGCATGAGCGGCAACAATAACAAATGAACCAGAACCAAGAGATAGAGAAACAAATGGAGGAAGAGACGACAGAATGACAACAATCTAAACAATTCAATCAAAGAAAAACCCAACAACTTGTGAATGCAAATATCTTACAAACAATTACCAACCAGGAAGAGCAGAGCTCAAAACAGCAGAGGAAAGAGCCACAACAACAACAAGCTAGAGTTAATGAAACTCAACAACACAAGAAGATATACAAACAACAACAACAACACAAAGAAAGAGAATATCAAAAATAAAGTCAAAAAGACAGCAAGAACTAGGGAAACAGCAACAGAAACAGAAACAAGAGACTAATACAAAACAAGGAAGGCTAAAACAGCGAGGATAACCAAAGGACACACCGTAAACTGGAATAACATTGTCAGCAAGTGAAATAATACAATTAGCCATGACAGGAGAAGAGAAATTTGAACAGAAAGAAAAAGAAAAAGGAAAAAATAGAATAATAAAAAGAGAACAAAAATTCCAAATGATGAAAACACACATGTTGGACTATGATGAATGTCCAGAAGTTAAAAGTGTGTGTGTGTGTGTGTGTGTGTGTGTGTGTGTGTGTGTGTGTGTGTGTGTGTGTAACTGGGGGAAAATTATAAAAATCTACAAATACAAAATATTGCAATGAATGAAATAAATACTAAAAACTTATCAACCTATAGCATACATGCCTCGAGGTAACAAAACAGTAGAGTATTTGATGGAGTAAAGCAGTGGGTGCTAGATCCACGTACTTCAGCTCACACCTGATGTTTTTAGCCATGTTTCTATCAGGAAAAGACGTCAATATTCTGATCATTGATAAATTAACTATTTATGTGCGCTTTTCCGGTGGACCTACTAATTGGGCATTGAATAATGCAATACGGGTGGTATATATTGGATAGTTGACACAAAGGTTGGCGATATAATAGGGATTTGAACCAGGTTATCTAAATTACTCTGTGTAATACGGCTCTCTTTTTATGCAATGACTACTGTCAAATTGCTGTATCTGGTTATTAATTTGTTTATAAATCTTCAAAAAGGCAGAAATAATTTGATGTTAAGTATTTGTTTTTTGCTTTCGTTATCGTCATTAATCCACGACATTGATCCTGCCATTTCAGGAGGTGGGGGAGTGTCTTGCTCTGCTTTGTACAAGAAAAGAACTGTATTAACCATTTTATATTTATATTACTTAAACAAATTAAGATATATTTTCTGTACGTAAACGGTCAAAAAGAAAAAAAAATATTCTGAATCCAAAATAAACCCTTAGACCCCAATATACATTTCTTCACCCCGAAAAATGAATGAACGGTGCCGATGAACAAACTAGTAACAATTTAAATAAAAGATTTCACTCCAAACTATAAATTTCATCGTCAATGAGAAATATAAATCCTTACTCCGTGTTCTATCCAACGTGCATGTGTCATGAAGTGTATAATAACTAGTAGCATTAGCTACGTGAGGCCTTTACAAGCTTATATGAGGCTCCGTAGCGGATTAAAGCTGGTCCAATGAAAAAGTTCCAGATGAAAGTTCGATGTCCCCATGTCCAGAACGCTAATATCACGTGTTGGATCAAATTGCATGTTCTTAAAGTTCCATTTTCTAGACTGGGACTTTAGATTTTATATATTGAACTATAAAGTGGTGGTGTAAAGTTCTATTTTCTAGACTGGGACTTTAGATTTTATATATTGAACTATAAAGTGGTGGTGTAAAGTTCTATTTTCTAGACTGGGACTTTAGATTTTATATATTGAACTATAAAGTGGTGGTGTAAAGTTCTATTTCTTATGTTGGCGTTTTAGAGTATAATTTGAATTACACAGCGGTGGTTGAAATTTCAATATTATATGTCAAGAACCCCCAATTCACACGTTGTATGCAACTGTTTGTGATGCAAGTTCCATTTCATATGATGAGTATTTAGACTTCATCTGTTGTATTTCACAGCAACGAGAATCAGCAATAAATAACGCGGTATGTTCACGAGAGCGACCTCTAGCGAAGAAAATTCATAGTAATTCTCTACCTGTGTTACGTGCTTAGGCTCGAATAAACAGCAACATAGAAAGAGTGAAACTAACAAGCTTGTAAAAACTTAATAAACAATTTATTGAGCTCAAATATTTTCCAGAAAAGAAAAATAAACTTACGGTTTTAAGAATCAATTCCAAAATTAATCCAAAAATAATTAAAAAAAATTATCCACTAGAGAAATGGCAAAAGTCCTGGTAATAAAATGTCCAAATAATTCCAAGTTCGAATCCCAGCGAAGTATGCAAGATGGAAGACGATGTCACTTGATGAAGTCAGTTCTTGTTAATAAAATTATATAAGCACAATTTTTTTCCAGATAAATAACAAAATAATTCCTCTTGAACCAAACGAATTGACATAATTTCCAGTACAAGGTAATTTAAAATAACTCAAATTGACAAACAACTTGGTATTCTAAAAGCCCAACTTCTACCGAATAGCTCGCTCGAAAACATAGTTTATATACCTGTTTTTACGTAAACAAGAAAGAGGTCACATGATCTTCTAGAATTTCTCAGAACAAGTTTACGTTCAAAAACTCACCATATGACCCAACTAAAAAAAGGAAGATGTTTATACAAAGCTCCAAAATGTCCTTGGAACCAACCAATCATTTTAAAAGCTTGTTTACAACTCTGAAGCCAGGTCAGAAATGAGGTCAACACCTGGTGTTTATTCTGTAAAGTACAGGTCACCCCCCCCCCATGAACAAATCTTTAAACTTAAAATGCCAAATTTGAATCTAACAAACAAGCAATAAAATAATTATAAATGACTTATATCACATATACGTAACTCCTGTGAATGGTAACTTTCAAACTATAAATACATAAAATATAACTGCACCTCATAATTGAATACACGAATGATGTATCTTAATACTCAATATTTTTTTAAACTGTTAAGGTGAACATTGCGTAATGTTACTTTGAACTCCAACACATCATTTCACCATATAAAAAGATATGTAATGGCGCCTCATAATTGAATATACGAATGATGTATCTTAATACTCGATATTATTTTGAATTGTATAAGTGGATATTGTGTCATGCTAATTTAAAAACCAACACATCATTTCACTATAAAAAAATTCTGACAAGCACAAAAATGTCGAACCGTCGATATGTAATTCAAGAGATACAATCTAAAAACTCAGCATTGAAATGGATCTTTTAGCATAGTCAATGTGATTCAACAAGTTAAATTGAATATCTCGATATAGGACATTAATATTTCAATAAACGCTGTTTTATTCAGAAGATACAATCTAAAATCTGGATATTGAACATCGAATTTTCAATCAGAACTGTGCAATTTAACAGATGAAATCTAAATATTCAATAAAAACTAAACGGAACTTTCAACTTAAACTCTTTCAACCAATACTTAAATTAGAAATTCTCGACGTATGCCATTTAAATTTCAACCACCGCCGTGTTATTCAAACGACACAATCTAAAACCTTGACATAGAAAATATAACTTTCAACCACTACCGTTTAAATCAACAGATACAGTCTAAAATCTCGACCTAGAAAAGGGAACTTAAAGGATAAACATTTTTGATACACGTGAATTTGGATATCTGAACATATGACATTAAAATTTCATCGGCAACGTTCTGATTGTACCAGTTTTTATCCGCTACCGTGCCTCATAGGCTTACACAAAATAATAGACATTTCCACGGCAGCCATTGCTCATGCATAACATATAAATAGCTCATTTAAAGCCAGCTGGGGTTTTACCATGGGCTAGCACAGACTGGCGTCTACCGGTTTCTGCCTAATGTTGTCATATTTTCGAGCTAAGATAACAGTAGAGAACTGTACTAATCAGCTGATGCGTATATGTGTATTCTACGTTCATTTTCAGGTGGGCTGGTGCGTGTATTATCATCATTATTATTATTACAGTGATAATAACTATCTCCTTAAACGTTTACGTAATTGAATCTAAACTTAACCTTGTACTGGCGATATGAGTTAGTCTGTGGAAAAGCTTCGGCAAAAATTAATCATACAAAGGATATACAACTTTGAAGTGTACAAGTGGAGGAAATTCCTCCTCTCTCCAGCTTTCAGTTTCTGTTTATGACTTCCAATTGAAAGGGATTATATACCTGGATTTAAAGTGGACAGTGAAGGTAACCACTAACACTACCACCCCTACCTTGGATGTCTTTTGGACAATTTGTTACAAATACACATGTATACACTCACGCCCAAAATGACACAGGTCGAAACAAAGACGTATGATAAGTATTGTATTTCGATTTATTTTTGTAGCAATTTATCTTGAGGTTGGGTATTTTCCCCCGTGGCTATACTACTAGATTTGATGATATTTGGAACAGACTATTCAGCCTTGATTGGCATTAACGCAGCAAGACTTTATGTACTCCCCACCCCCGCACAACCTAATTATAATCAACAAAGCTCCTCCACCCCACCCTCGTTGCTTGAGCGGTTGGTATTCCATCGTTCGTGGGGTGATTGCTGAGTGTTTGCCGCTGATTTTCTTTTCAAGGAGAATATGTTTTTTTTTTTAAATTATGACTTTTCGGGGGGTGGGGGGTAAATCCTAAGCCCCACCTTAGGTGTTGTCTTATACTTTAGGCAGTCATACCATTCAATATAACCTGCGAATTATGCCGTGTTTAATCAATGACTAGTTTTGCCAATCATGTGTTAGTCTGTCATCTATTACCCTTTCCCACCCAATTTTAGATATATGGATACAGCCTCACACACACCAATATACATATCAAAATAATTTAGATACCCACACACCAATATACACATCAAAATAATTTAGATACCCACACACCAATATACATATCAAAATAATTTAGACACCCACACACCAATATAAATATCAAAATAATTTAGACACCATTACACATATCAAAATAATTTAGACATCCACACACCAATCTACATATCAAAATAATTTAGATACCCACACACCAATATACAGATCAAAATAATTTAGACACCCACACACCAATATAAATATCAAAATAATTTAGACAGCCACACACCAATATAAATATCAAAATAATTTAGACACCCACACACCAATATACATATCAAAATATATTAGATATCCACACATCAATATACACATCAAAATAATTTAGACACCCACACACCAATATACATATCAAAATATATTAGATATCCACACATCAATATACACATCAAAATAATTTAGACACCCACACACCAATATACATATCAAAATATATTAGATATCCACACATCAATATACATATAAAAACATGTTTGATGCCCACACACCAATATACATATCAAAATAAATTAGACACCGTTACGAATCACTGCCGTCTCACCTCTGTCTGCGTGTTGTTCGAGTCTAAGATTCGGCTAATGTAGCTATGAGAGAAAGCTTGCCAGTAGCTTCTCGTGGGTCGGTGGTTCTTTCCGGGGTTTTCCCCGGATTCTTCCTCCACCAATAATACTGACCGCCATGTATAGCCAATCGTGTGCTGAAAAATGGCGTCAAACCCTAAAACAACAACAACAACAACAACCAATATACATATCAAAGTATTTTATATGCAGACACACGAATATACATATCAAAATATTTTATATGAGACACACGAATATACATATCAAAATATTTTAGATGCCCACAGACCACTTGTGACGATTTTACCCCAACCCCTTGTATGTAGGTATAAGTTAAAATAACTTGTGATTCTGACTGGCCTTGTACATGTATAAATTGTAGGTCTGCCTGACCCAGCTGTGATGTTTCCAATTGTTCTAAGTTAGCTAATCCCCTTACGTAAGATGGTCTTTGTTAGCTCTTGAGGGGAGAGGAGACTGTGTCCATCGCGGACGGGTGACGTAACCACATCAAAGGACAGGACAGCGTCAAATAAGAAGACTATAACAGTTGATAGACACACAGACAGACATTCGGATGATTGACAGTCGAACGACTGACCAGAGTCGATCGCCCTCCAATCGAAATGCGATGTGGGTGGGACTTGATTCGAAAAATTTTAGATAAAACCCAATGTTTAGTAGGAATTAGTCAGTTCGCTCCAATAAGAATTGAGAAGAGATAGAACTCCGTACGGCCAGACGAAAATTGGTGGCAGACTCAGATTTTGGAAATCAAGGAAATCTTAAGATAGCTTAAATCTTAAGATAGCTTCAAAGGAAGCTTTCGGGTGACGTTGAAGAGAATTCCGGGGAAATTTCGGGTGACGTTGAGAGAATTCCGGGGGAATTTCGGATGACGTGGAGAGAATTCCGAGTGAATTTGAGAGATACCGAGTGAATTTCGGGTGACCTCAAGAGATACCGTAGAAGAGGAAACGGAAGTAGAGATAGAAGAGGAAACGGAAGTAGAGATAGAAGAGGAAACGGAAGTAGAGGAATCGGAAGGAGAGAAAGACGAAAGGAGACTTATTTAGATGAGTAACACTCAAGAAGGGAAAATATTCCTCACACTGAAATCAAATGATGATCTTGGGATCATTGGGTCAAGAGTGACATTGACTGATTAATATCTTCAAAATTTTCATTTATTAAATTGTTGTTTAAATTTCATCTTTGTATTTCTTTTAATTTAACTGTCGGCATTGCTGACTGGGGGCTCGTAGCCATATATAATATATTGTCCAGAAGTAAACATTCTGAATGCGGACCAGGGGAACTTCCTCATAATTCTTTCAAGTCTATAGGAAGAACCCCACCCCTACTAAACGACACTCCACACCACTACACATATCACAAAATCTAAGATAGAGTAGAAAAGGGTCATATGAAACTCAGACTCACCACGTGTATATGGAATAGCCACAACGTGTTACTGTACCCTAGTCAGTATGTATGTACCAGTATATGTGTACATCCGTCCGTGCTATCATTGCGTTTTTGTCACGTTCTCGGAAACTTATGCATTTATGCAGCAATCTATGTGGACACAAAGAAATCGGGGTTGTTGAGACCAATAATGTGTACTTCACATGTCTGTGTGTGGATGTGTCTTTATGAGGAAAGTAGGTCACCTTGTCGGGGAATTTCGTGCTCCGTGATAACATCTATAAGGTCTGCCCGAATGTTTTTGCAGGTGTTTTTGATAATAACTGTTTTGCAGTATGTTAAGAAGGTACCAGTTGTGAAATTTCGTTTTACGTCAGCACCACTGACATCACCAAAAGCTTCCTTCGTAAAAGAGCATATTTTTTTTATTTATCATTTTTATTTTTTATTTTTTTTTGTGGGGGGGGGGTCAAGACTTAATACTCGATACAGTAGTACAACTACAAATAAAATGAATAACTTTAATATCATACGCCTACGTGACGCCCAGTGAACTAGTATAGGCAGTGTTCATTTAAAAAAATGTAGAAAGTGGGACGTAGTGTCTATTAATAGATGAATAGTGCGTTATTCAGAATACAGAACCCATTTATACATGCATCATATTTACTGACGAAATTCGAACACAAACCATTGTCACGGACACTCGCGTCGTCGAGACCCCGTTTAAGACTTTAATACTTCGAATGTTATATTCAGGTCACTTTTACTTTCGGGGCTTTTTAATTTTCGGGGGGGGGGGGTGCTGGAACGTTTGTTCGAGCTAGGGTTTTTTCACTTCAAGACAATAGGTTCTCTGTTTCTATAAATCACGGCTGGTATACAATGGCTAGCCCGGGGTAGCAGGCAAATAGTTTCAGGGTAAGTTTTGCCCGGGATAGTCGACAAATAATTTAAGGGTAAGTTGGAGGGGTACTTATTTCCACACATCTTACTAGATTGTGACTAAAGTACGCGGCGAATCGCAGGGAATCTGTATTGATTAATATTATTACCAAATGAATGTTTAGTTTTTGCAAACATTCCCGCATAATAACAATTTCTTTTGAAAATGTTACTGAAACTCTTGATAGGTCATAAGCAACATAATAATTTATATAGAGAGAAAATATCAAGTGAAGAAGAAAAAAAACTGTGATTACTCTGTACTACTTAAATAAATCAGCACAACTTATTATCCCATTATCACTTTGAACACATTATACTGCCTGATACATGACATGGACCTTTACCAGATAAAAGTATTGACACTGAACAGACAATCAGAAAATCAACTTACATTGCTAAACTGATTGCCACTGTACAGGCACATGTA
Source organism: Unio pictorum (assembly GCA_030141615.1). Lineage (NCBI taxonomy): Eukaryota > Metazoa > Mollusca > Bivalvia > Unionida > Unionidae > Unio > Unio pictorum. Next base: position 8,018,393 of record JARLTB010000219.1, on the reverse strand, counting down.
CAATCAAATTTATATTGCTACAATGACTGACAGAGCAAAGGCAAATGTAACATAAAATTTACATTTTAAAAAAGCTAGCTAGATTTTTAGATTCGTTCACCGTCGTGCATATATATTTATTCAAGTTTCATATTGCCAGTTCACGCTTGACTGCATCAAAAGTCATGGGTTACACTTATAGAAAGTTTTACTCAATAATTTAGTACTTCTGACTCAAAAGATTGTGTAAAGTGAGCCGAACAACAGGTTTGAAAAACGAGTCAGTGCAACGTCTGCATCTAATGGAGACTATCAAACCTGATAGAACTCCAAAGCCTTTGTATCTCTTCTCATCATAAGGGGCAGACGACAGTTTTTACGCACATATTTAATGTCCCATTCACCGGCCGAGTATTAGAAAATCACAAAAAATAAAATACACGTGAGGTAAAAAAAAAAAGAGTCCATGATTTTGTATCCCTATATTAAAATAAATCATAAGAATATTATCCACTTGACAGGAGAAGTCAATGGCAGTTCACAGCAGAGGTTTATGCATCCCAACCACAAACGTATACCGGCATTTTTTCACGTTTGAAGGTCTTTTTGTACACCATATGCTACACACGGCGCAAACACAAGCCATTTCAATGGATGATAATATTGCAAAGAGTGTGTACTATACAATTAAAATAGTTGTCATCCAAGCCGTTTTTGAGATATTCCACTTTGAGATAAACCCACGGGTTTATTTTTTTTTAGTCTGGTTCCCTGCTTAGTATGCTCATTCCGTTGCACTCCATATGAGCATACGAAGCATGGAACCAGACAAGTTTACTGCTATAGAAGGCTAACTCTTCTTTCTATTATTGATATTTAACTATCTGCATACTGCAGAGTAACATCAGTTTCAAGAACAACATAAGTACGAACACCTAGTTCACAAATATATCCATATCATTAATTTGTACACAAAACTAGCTGAGAAAGTCACACCATAGCCTTAAGTTAAGAAATTGGACAGGGACCAATTTACGAAACTATCCTCCGTCACTTTAAGAATTTGGCTCAAAATAGTTTGTCAGAAGTTGTGTACATATCACATATTTAGTAATTATCTAATAAAATGGTATAAAGGAAATATTTTTGTGTGCAAAACTAAAAATGGTATATCGCTTTTAGAAAACGTGAATGCCTTCCGGCAAAACGCATTTCATTGATTACATTGTGAGTTATAACTGACTGCATTTCTTGACAGATCTTCCAGTTGTTTGCAGCCTCATATACTTTTTTGTCTTTGTTTACTACCACATCATCTGGACAGAATGACATTTCATTAACAATGCTTCTTGAATGCCAAGAAAAGATTTAAGAGTTACAAAATGTTAGGAGTGAATGACAGAAATGCAATGTTAGAAGTCAGTGCGAGGAATGAAAAGTTTGTATAAACACTTTTAGTAAACTTAAAGAAACCACACATTTAAGTACATACTGTGCTTTAGAAGTACTTTTACACTCATCATCATCATCATCATCATCATCATCATCATCATCATCATCATCATCAGTCTCTTAACCTAGTATGTTTGTTGAGGCACTGTGCTAATGAACATCTGATCAGTGCCCTCCACTTTTCTCAATCGTGCCAATTCCTGTGTCTCTGCAAAACTTTTTTCTGGTCCATTCTGTGATGTTGTCAGTCCACTTTTTCTCAGTCTATGTCCCCTTCTGCCACCATGGATGCTGCCCTACAGTACAATTGTGGATAGTTTGTTTGTTTGTTTGTTTGTTTAGGATTTTTAACATAGCTTTTAAAAAAAAACTATTCAGTCATATCGCTACGATGTCTGCAGTGTGGCAGTTTATAGTGATGTCTAACACTGGGGCATCATGCCGCAGACATGTAGCATGATGTCCCACCCAGTCACATTATCCGAACACCAGGCCGACCAGTCATAACTCTAACCTCTTAAACGAGACAGCGGTTAGTACAATTTTTGTAAGTTTTTGGTATGACTCGACCGGGGATCGAACCGAGACCTTCCGCTTCTGCGGCGGACGCTCTAACCACTAAGCCACGGGAGTGGTTGTTGTAGATAGACTGTTGGCTCTAGTGACATGGCCATATCATTTCAGCTTTCTCGTTTTTACAATGGCGAGGAGGTCTTCATAATTGCATATTTTGTGCCTGATGGTGTTACTCACTTATTCATTTAAGATTTGGTCCATTAAGAGATGCCAAGGATGGTTCTGTAGCATCTCATTTCAAGTGCTTGGATTCGTCGTTGTAATTTCACTCTCAGGGTCCAGGCCTCACATGAATACAAAAGACTGAGATGTTTTGTGCTCTCAATAGTCTGATTTTAGTTTTCATATAGAAATTCTTGTCTCTCCAGATGGGTCTTAGCTTTGACATAGCTGCCGTTGTTTGTGCTGCTCGTGACAATATTTCTGCTCTTGATTAGTCTTCGGTTATTATGGAACCAAGATATTTGAAGTGTACAAAATCATAGTAAATTAGATAAGGTACAGAAGAAACATTAACAGTGGAAAATTCAGCTCGTGGTAAAAGCATTTCACCTGATTGGCTTTTAATAAGCACGTACCATAAAACAACTCTTGCAGAAGCTAATTCTCTCCGTCAAAGTCACTCTCTTGTGCATTTAGATAAGAATGAATATATGGATGAGATGTCAACTTCACAGTGGGGTAATGAAAGTAGAAACTAGGTCGGTCTGCTAAAACCGCCATTCTTCTCATCCAAAATATATGACGCAATATGCCATACGCATCATTATTTCCATGACCGTTCCAGTTGTGGCATTCACCATTCACATCATTATGTTTAAGTATGATTCCTCTGAAGTGTATCTGTACCTCTAGAGTTAATTGCTGTTAAGAATGAATGTTGACATGTTATGAAATTGTTTGTATGTGTCTGTACTGAAATAAGATTAAAAATCATTAAAATAGAGGTGCAAACCTTGCCACCTACAGAAAGAACAAGTCAATACCTTGTGATCCCCATCTGTTCCCATATTTAGTAAGTTAAGTCCAAAATATGCAACTTTATCATCATGTAAACAGTTCTCACATTGAGGTACAAAACAGTTGCCTCTTCCTCCAAAGATCATTACATACAACACTAAGTGATATATGGACAAAAAGGAAGGAAATATAATGAAGGGAATGTATAAATATTTCTTTATATATACAAAGGAACAGAAAAATATATATAAGTTTTTTTTCAGGGGGCAGCGGATAGTTTTTATGTTCATTTTTTTTACTGCATTCACTGGGACATGTAATAAATTATTCATAAAACAACCAAATACACAAATGACGTGAAAAAGGTCCATATTTTTGGATATATATATATATATATATATATATATATATATATATATATATATATATATATATATTAAACATAACATAAGAATATTATCCACTTGAACAGAGAAGTCATTGGTGGTTAACAGCAGAAATAGTTTATGAACCCCAACCCCAAATTTATACCTGCATTTGTCATGTCCGAATGTTATTTTTTACACTATGTGTTGCTCACGGTGCAAAGATAATCTTTTTTCCAAAAACGACATTCTGCACAAATGTGTACTAAATAGGCCGATGCAATTTAAAATATGTGTAATCCAAGACGTTTTTGAGATATTCTACTTGTCCCAAGCCCATGTGTTCACTGGAGAACACAATTAATATTACTGTATGTTCTCTACATTTTTTTCTCAGTATTGACCTTTCCACTGTGTGATAATCAATACAAATCATATGTTAATCTAAAATACCTTTAAAGACGACTTCATGGTGAAGTTCTTATCAAAAGTTCACTGGCATATTTGGGGAGGCTGCATTGTACACAAAGCAGCATGTAAACAGAACACAGATTTCACTTTCAGATCATCACCACTGTCTTATTACTCACTGTGCACTGCCGCTGAAATACACACATACAACCACTCTCTGAGCTCAAATTCTCAAGGATAAATAATTATATTTAAATCCCTACCAAACATGCGTAAATATAGCTCTTCTATCACCCCAAAATGAGAGAGGAAAAAATGTTCTAAAAATAGACTAGAACAACATCTGTGGGTACTCTCTGCTTTAGATAGTAAAAAGATTACAGTTCTCACCCCCCTTGATTTGTCTGCAGTATTTAACGCAATAGACCATGATATATTACTTGACCGTCTCCAGCATGTATTTGACATTCAGAATATAGCCTTACAGTGTTTCAAATCCTACTTAGTCACAGGACACAGATTGCATCTGCAAATGGAATACTTTCCAGCCCAGTTGATCTATGGTGTGGTGTTCCACAGGGGTCTGTTCTTGGACCTGTTCTCTTCATTTTATACACTCAGCCGCTCTAAAGTGTCACAGATCATCACCTAGTGTCTCACCAATTGTACATTAATAACACCCAATTATACAAGTTTAGCCACCCAACTGAACTTGATGCTACCATCCATGGAGTAGAGAGGTGCATTGCTGATGTGAAATCATGGATGACATGTAACAAGCTGCAGATAAATGATGATAAAACGGAGGCCATTCTGATCACAACACAAAGACTTTCTTATTTACATCCTTTACCACAGACAATAAATATCAGCAACACCAACATTAAATTCACACAGTCAGTACGAAACCTAGATGTTACTCTAGACCAGCGGTGCCCAACCTACGGCCCGCGGGACACATCCGGCCCGTGAAGCTGCCTCATGTGGCCCGCTCTTATGCAGTTCATTGGAACGACAAATTATCGTTATAATATTAAAATAACTTTTAAAAGGGAGACGAGGTACCGTAATGTCGCCACAGATCTCCCTCTCCTTAATATAATAGGCAGATGCCTCCGGGTAAGACGAGTCGAAATTTAAGTGGACATTAAAAGCTTTTCCGGTTATTCGTGTGAAGTTGTGAACCATGTTACAGCTCAGGCTTATATTGCAACACGTCTAGCGTCTTCCAGGGCGCCTACAAGAAATACAGGTCATCTATGTGTGGGTCAGACAGTTTGTCGTTGTCGCTCGATTTGGTCGGTTCGCACTGTAGCCGTGGAAAATGGCAGGAGGAAAGAAGAGGAAGATTGATTCTGAGTGCAGAAATTTTCAGGAGAAGTGGACGAATTCGTATTTTTTTGTGCAACGAGACGAGAAACCTTTGTGCCTCATCTGTAAGGAGACGGTAGCCGTGTTCAAGGAACACAATATTAAAAGACATTACGAAACCAAACACAAGATTAAGTATGATGGATATGTTGGTTTGTGCCGGGAACAGAAAATTGGCAAATTGAGTGAAGAGGTTGGTGGATTAACCAAGTTGTTTAATAAGAGAAGAAAGGAGAACGAAGCAGCCGTTCGAGCAAGTTTCTGGGTGGCTCATATATTGAGTAAGGAAGCCAAACCCTTTTCTGAAGGAGAATGCGTGAAAAAGTGCATTCTAGCTGTAGTAGAAGAACTCTGTCCGGAAAAGAAGAGTGCAATTGAAACCGTTAGCTTGTCGCGAATGACGATCACAAGACGAGTTGAAGATTTGGGAAGCGATCTTCTGCTCCAACTGAATACAAAAGTAGGCCAGTTTGAAATGTTTTCAATTGCTGCAGATGAATCTACAGACGTTAGTGACACCGCTCAATTGTTATTGTTTATTCGTGGTATAAACACTACGTTTGAAATTACTGAAGAACTAGCAGCTATGAAAAGCATGCATGGAACAACTACTAGCGAAGACTTGTTCAGAGAAGTATCAGGAGTGATTGATGACCTTGAGCTCGACTGGAGTAAATTAGTAGGAGTGACTACGGATGGTGCAAGAAGCATGGTTGGACGCCACAACGGGTTGGTTGCCCGTGTATGTCAACAAGTGATCGATTCAAATGGTGTTCTTCCATTGGCGCTCTATTGCATAATTCACCAGCAGAATCTCTGTGGAAAGCAGCTGAATTTGGAACATGTAATGAAGGTTGTCGTTAAATCTGTGAACTTCATTAGGTCGCATGCGCTGAATCACAGAAGCTTTAAAGAATTTCTGAATGAAATTGAATCTGAACATAATGACTTGGTATATCACAGTGAAGTCCGCTGGTTGAGTCGGGGTAAAGTCTTGAAACGCTTTTTTGACTTGAGACACGAGATTCAAATTTTCATGACTGAAAAATCAAAGCATCTTCCCGAGCTTAGCGATCCCTTGTGGCTCTGGGATTTAGCAATTTTATGCGATTTGACGGCATATTTGAATGACCTTAATGTCAAGCTTCAAGGCAAAAATAAGCTTATCTGCCATGTGTATGCGGACATAAGTGCATTTCAAGCTAAATTACAACTGTTCATACAACAAGCTGAAAGGGAAGCATTGGTGCATTTTCCAACGTGTGCTGCACTGAGGCAGGAGCAGGTTAATGTTCGCTTCCCAAAGAGAAGAATGATTCAACTTCTGAAACTGCTGAGTGAAAATTTTGAAGAGAGATTTGCAGATTTCCACGACGTCAAGAATGAAATCCGTTTGTTTGAAAATCCATTTTCAATTGACGTTTCCGCAGCACCAAGTGATTTACAACTGGAGCTCATTGAGTTACAGTGCCAGACGTCCATGAAGGACAAATTTAGAGAAAAAGAGCTACCAGAGTTTTATGGGGAATTACCAGCAGAAAACTTTCCAAATTTGCGAAAACTAGGGATGAAGATGATTACGACGTTTGCCAGCACATACGTGTGCGAACAAACTTTCTCGGTGTTGAAGAGAGCGAAACCTGGCTCACGTTCATGTCTAACAGATGATCACCTTCATTCTGTGCTAAGAATAAGCGTGACAAATTTCGACCCAAATATTCAGAATTTGGTTTCTGAGAAACAGCTTCAGACTTCACATTAATAAAGCATCAAATGGTGAGTGCAAAATCTTGGTTTATCATTTCTTCTTTGCTTTCCGACGCTGTACATTAACTAGGGCTAGGACAATTTTCATTTCTAAATATTCGCCTTAAAATTTTGCATTCGTTTTGGCCCGCGCGATTTATCTAAATGTCGAGCGCGGCCCCCGTATAAGAAAAGGTTGGGCACCGCTGCTCTAGACCATGGGTGCCACTAGCACACTTGTGTGTTCATAAGTACTTTGAAGACTGGACTGTTGTAACTCAATTCTGTCTGGTTCGTCACAATATCTACTCCAGAAACTTCAAAAAGTTCACAACACAGCTGATCGGATCATCTTTAGAGTACCTCGATCAGAGCACACCTTACCGCTGCTCTGTACCCTAAACTGGCTATCAATATTCGATACAGAATCAAACACAAAATTTGTTCACTGTGCTATGTTTCGCTGACAGACTCCTGTCCAACATACCTATCCGGCCTCACTCATGTATATACACCAGCAAGATACTTACGCTGCTCTTCTAACAATCGTATACTCATTGTTCCCACTATGAAAACGAAGTCATATGAGCAACGTTCTTTTGCATACCAGGACCCGGCGATGTGGAACGAATTGCCCATTGAACTTAGACACAAATACACAGTGATCCCTTTTAAGAGTGCTCTTAAAACTCACCTTTATCGACTGCAGGAACAAACTTAGAGACCTAATACTGTTTTGTATCTTATATGTTTTCAGCGTACTTTTTATGTCTAATTTCATGGTTTTTGTTATTTGTTTTTCTGTAGTGTACTCATATCATTATAGATGTTATAAAGCGCTTAGAGCTTCTGAAGATTAGGCACTATACAAAGTCCTCGTTGTTATTATTATTATTATTATTATTATTATTATTATTATTATTATTATTATTATTATTATTATTAATTGTAATGCGACTCCTACTGATATGCGAAGCTAGCTCTTCTTCCTAGCCGACTATTGGTATTTCACTATCAACATACTGCAGTAAATATGGAAGGTGTACATGCCTGACATCATTTTCAAGAACAACACAAGCCCGAAACACCTAGTTCACAAATATAGTGATATCTTTGATTAGTAAACATTAATAGCTGAATAATTCACACCAGAGCCTTAAGTTAAGAAATTTGAATGAGGCCATTATTCGAAACTATCACCTGCCACCTAAATGGCTTAATAAAGGGAACCCCTTTTACATTCTAAATGGCGGAGTCTCGGCCAAGCACAACTAACAACTGTCATAACTTTAAACTGCATACAAATGACCCGAGTATAAATGGTTTGAGTGAAAGATAGACTAATATAGAGGTGATGTAAATTAATGAAGGTAGCATTTAAAACATTTAGGTTAGCATAGCAGCCCAGAGGTATAAGTGTTGTAAGAACACACACACATACACACACACGCGCGCGCATACATACATACATACATACGTACATACATACATACATACATACATACATACATACATACATACATACATACATACATACATACATACATACATACATACATACATATGCGTAATTGTTTCTTTAGCATTTCGTGGATTTGTTGCAACATTAATAACATTTGTTGCAACAACAACAAAAAAACGTTAACGATTAAGTTGACACATTAAAACCTGCCAGTCGTACGTTGAACAGTATCGATAACGTGATACGCGCAGCAATCAAGGATAGGAAATTCATTTATAACGTCAACGATCAGAACATGTACAGAGATTTTTAAAACTAAATCAGGAAAAATGAATAATACAGAATGCCATGATATATATTAATTGAAGAAAGAAAGAAAAAACTTGGGGTGGGGAAGAAATTGAAGGAAAAGAAATACACAACATAATGCTTAACAGAGGCATTGCCAATTCATTATAGAGATAATTACATCAAAGGTTGCACCACTCCACCCCATCCCACCCTCTACAGTCCCGTGCACATTGCAGCGGTCTATTAAAATTTAATATAAAAACTTAAAGGACGGAAAACTGCCACCAGTGAAATATTGACTTCTTGAATTTTTTCGGAATACAATAGAAAGTTAAAAATGGGAGGAGGTAACTACATAAAAGAAAAAAACATTAAAAAAAATACTGGTTTAATCTCTGATGGCTTTTACAACCTTGCCATAGTATATTCCTTTCCGTTGTTTGGTATCATTTTGTCTTTATTATTATTTATTATTATTATATTATTGTTATCATTTTGTCTTTATTATTATTTATTATTATTATATTATTGGTATCATTTTGTCTTTATTATTATTTATTATTATTATATTATTGGTATCATTTTGTCTTTTTTATTATTTATTATTATTATATTATTGTTATAATTTTGTCTTTTCATATGAATAGTTTTTCAATAATGTACTGATGAGAAACTATATGGATGGATGAGTGGGTGGGTGGGTAGATTGAATTACACTGTAGACGTCTTAAACATTAAACCATGTTTTTATTCTGAGATCTTTCCATGCGTGAACTCTGAAATGGATGGAAAATTTGTGTGTCATCGTCTTGCAACATATTCGATGGATTAAATTTACGTTTAGGTTAGTTGTGTCGGGAACAAGCAAGTATTACATAAAATAAATATATTTTTGATTATTTATCTTATGTATTTTTCTTTTCTTTCTCCTGTAGATTTTCAAAGTGTGCTTCGTGCAAAACAAACTTTAATTAATTCTTCGTAGCTGTGGTTAAGATGACAAGTTGTTTTAAATAGGTTATTAATTCTATTCTAACCGCTCCGGTGGCCTAGTGGTTAGAGCGTCCGCCCCGGAAGCGGGAGGTCGTTGGTTCGATCCCCGGCCGATTCATACCAAAGACTTACAAAAATGGTACTAACAGCTGCCTCGCTTGACGCTCAGCATTAAGAGGTTAGTGTTAGGACTGGTCGGCCTGGTGTCAGGATAATGTGACTGGGTGAGACATCATGCTACATGTCTGCGGCATGATGTCTCAGTGCTAGACATCACTATAAACTGCCTCACTGCAGACATCGTAGCGATATGACTGAAAAATTGTTAAAGCTACGTTAAAAATCCTAATCAAACAAACAATTCTATTCTCAATTTCAATTTCACCATTGAAAAAACAAACAACCATATATATCCTGCCGATTTCGGGGGGGGGGGGGCCTTACATCACATTCAGTACTTTGTTTCTACCTGTGATGTATGTCTGTATTTGATGACACTAATTCAGCGCCGGATTAAGCACCGTGGACGCCCATAGGCAGTCAAACTTTTGGGGCCCCAGACCCACGGTCACGGTCTCATGGGGGCCCCTGGTGGCCCCTGATGGGGCCCATAAATGTCGCGGGGCCCATAGGCAGTTGCCTACTCTGCCTAATGGGTAATCCGGGACTGCACTAATTGTATTGTATGTGGGGGGTTGGGGTTAAAATAGTGATAATGTACTTCTTGTAGCCATTATAATCACTGTTTTGAAACATAGTTTGTACGTATTTGTCTTTTGACTTCAGTTACTTGTATTATAACTGGTTGCATGTAAAATCGTTCTTCTATTCGTAAACATTAACGGATATGTAGAATTCAGGACTCGGACTTAGAATATAAATTTAACAGAGAATCCGTTTCGCAGTGGGGAATATTAGAAGCCGTTATTTGAGGTTCAACGTTGCTTCTGTCTTTGTCGTTAGGCGATTTCAGTATTTTCAAGCAGGTCATATATTGTGTACTGGGCCTTAAGTACACAATAGGGTTGCATTTTTCAACAGTTAGCACAAATGCGCTTGATATTAATCCTTCGGCAGTGTTAAATAGTACATTCTGTCAAACAGTCATCTTGTTTTTCGCTTGTTGCCACCCTAACTTTGGCATGTAAAATGACGATTGCATTGTTTATGACACAGTCCATTTTGTTCAATACATTTAGAAGCTTGGTTATATGATAAGCATTTATAAACTCAGCTTCTTACGTGAATATTTTATATACGCCTGTCTTAATGTTGTCCGTATTGTGATGACTGTCCGTATTGTGATGACTGTCCGTCCATCTCTCTGTGTCTTTTACCATTTTCTCCTTTACGGTACCTATAGTTTTACGTCATCCGTTGTGGATGGCTTGCACTTGCATGAAGGAAGAAACATTGGTTTGGAGATCAAAAAGGTAAAGGTCAATCTCACTATTCAGGAAAGAATAAAAATCATTTCTGTACAGTACAGTAGCTCTTCATCTCATATCTCGACCAGTTGTTTGTGGATGTTTTATTTATATTATTAAAATAAAAACATCCATTCTATGGCCAAATGATCAATGGTCACAACTGAAATAAAATTGTTTCTACACTATAAATTTCTTTCTATCTATCTATCTATCTATCTATCTATCTATCTATCTATCTATCTATCTATCTATCTATCTATCTATCTATCTATCTATCTATCTATCTATGCATGCATGCATGCATAATACATACATACATACATATACATACATACATATATATATATATATATATATATATATATATATATATATATATATATATATATATATATATATATATATATATATATATATATATATATATATATATATATATATATATATATATATATGCCTGGTTTGTCTGTGTGATCATCCATAGAACACTCCGTTGGCTTTAGTGGTTCTTTATTACTTTACACAGACAAGAAACTGGATTCAGATCGAATAAAATAACCTAATGGATTTATGACTCCGTACAAAAAATATATAAGGTGTCAGTTCATTCAATATCAGATTGAATTTTCATGCAATATATCGCCTTTTCCTAACAAAGATCAATATGACTTTCAGTCCTTCACTCCGGATAACTTTCTGAGTTATCGTCTTTGAATGGTTCAAGGATGGAGGAAAACGACGATGCCGAAGTAGATCAGCACCTGACTGGGGATAATGAGGAGATTCAGAATGATGAAGAAGAAAATTCGGGTACGTCCAGTGATTCATCGTCCGAGGATTCTTCACATGCTCTTCCGCTTTATATCCCAACATCCTCTTCAATCGTAAAACTTCCAAATACCCCTTTGGTTGCCATAGTATATGTGGACAGTGTTGAGAGCGGAGTACACCAGGCTGTCTCTGGACATGCATTTGGCAGTGCAGGAAGCATGTTCAGTACACAGACATTCTCTGAAAATGGATCTAGTATGTTGCCTTTTTGCCGGATCTGCTTGATGCTGGATGATGAAGGTCTGCTTTTCTCACCATGTAGATGTACTGGATCTCTTACGTACGTCCATCAAAGATGTATCAAGGTAAAAAGAAACAAACATATTGCAAGTACAATATGTCTCAACCATATTTAAAGCATCATATGACAACTTTTCTATTCCCATTTTTTTCTTATCCACCATCTGACAAAAGTGTACAAAAGAGGCAATATCGTATCGCGATACCACTTTATGTTGACTAACAAAAGTGTACAAAAGAGGCAATATCACGATGTAAATTTAGGCTCACTGACAAAAGTGTACAAAAGAGGCAGTATCGCGATACCACTTTAGGTTAACTAACAAAGGTGTACAAAAGAGGCAATATCGCGATACCACTTTAGGCTGACTAACAAAAGTGTACAAAAGAGGCAATATCACGATGCAAATTTAGGCTCACTGACAAAAGTGTACAAAAGAGGCAATATCACGATACCACTTTAGGCTGACTAACAAAAGTGTACAAAAGAGGCAATATCACGATGCAAATTTAGGCTCACTGACAAAAGTGTACAAAAGAGGCAATATCGCCAACTGAACCCTAGTCGAGTTGCCGTTTCTGATATCGAGTGCTAAAATCAAAACGAGGCTATTATTGCTATTACTTTATATTGATTCAGAAGTTGAGATTTTGTGTTGAAAAGTCTGAATAATATCATGACATCATGTACATGTACGTATAGTGTTGATAAACATATATGGGGATTCATAATAATAATTTTAATAATAGTATGAGGATTCAGGATGTATAGGTCTTTAAGAAGAAGAAGAAGAAGAAGAAGAAGAAGAAGAAGAAGAAGAAGAAGAAACCTATTACTCAGTATGTTTTTATACAAAATATAACACAAGCACAACAGACATATAAATGAGAAATATCCCTTAGAAATTGGTTTGATACTAAAAGTTTGGTTTAGAATGTATTATATCCTATTTTGCACTAAACCAATTTAAGATATTTCTTTTGAAGTCTTAATAGTATTTGTCAAATCATGTTTAGTTGTATATACAGTTTATCCATCAAAGCATGTAAGAGATTTGTTTTAAATAAACTGTAACTAAAATCAGTGCAGTGCCGGATTACCCAATAGGACGACCAGACACCGGCCTATTTTCGTGGTGTTTTTAAGGGGTCCCGCGACAAAGAATCAACATAATATTGATAGAAGATAATTTGCGAGGGGAAGGGACCAAGCTTTCGACTGCCTAAGGACCTCCACGGGTTTTAATCCGACACTGAATCAGTGGAAAAGCAATCAAGATACTTGCAGATTCAGAAGGCAGCAGCCTGTTTACACCCTTTCTGTCGAACTTAAATTTAAGATAAATTTTTCCTTAGTCCCATTATACTAATACCACTGTAAAGATTTCAGGCTGTAGTAAAATCTACTATTCTCTGACTACGGACTAATGTTTGTTGAAAACCCTGAAAACATCTACATAAACCTATGTTCGGTATCCTGGATCGAAGTCTGATAATTATAGAAACATTTTTTATTGAAACAACATTATTCTGTTGTTTCGTATTTGAATTAAAATCTGTAAACTGATATTTGGTTATAGTTTGGTATGTTAATTAAAATAATAGTATCCATCGTTTTTTTAAAATAAATAATCAATTTAAAGACTTATGTATTTAAATGAAAATAATATTATTTTATAGTTTTTTATATTAGAATAACAATAATTGTTTTAAAGTAAAATAACATTATTGTACACTGTAGTATATTGATTAAAATTACATTATTCTTTAGCTTTGCTATTTTAGTTTAAAGGAAACATAGATTTTCATGTTTTAGTTAAAATAATAATATTCTATAGTCTTGGCATTTTAATTAAAATAACATGATTATATTGTATTTTTATTTCATTTCTCAATGCAATCACTTTTCATGTAGATAAATAAGGAATAAGGTCTCTATTCCTTGAAACTGTAATATCAATGACAATTGTGACAGGCCTTTCAGCTAAAATGCAAATGTAATTTCTCTTTCCAAATTTGCCCATTTCATCAATGTCTTCGTTTCTTTATAATTAATTGTCATAACTCTGATGGAAATTCATTTCTGATTTTAAAAATTAAAATCACCAGTCCATTCAGCATTTTTGGAAAGTCATAGAAAATTGGGAAATGTTGTTTGTCATCATCACACACCTATATTTTTGGACTCAGATGCGTCTTTTTTCCTGCAAATTATGGCGTAGGTACGCGATAGTAGCATGACCGTTTGTCGGCTCGCGTAATCATTGTTTAAGATTTCTTTAATTGTTTGACGATTAAACTGTAATTCCTCCTTGCTATAATTCATATACTTCTCACGTTCTGACGCTCTGATTGTTTTAAATCTCCCAGCAGTGAACGCCTCATTTTGGAATTTCGAGATATTGCGAGATAACCCGAGAGAGTTACTTTCAGGACTTGTGAAACTGGTCCAATAAAATACTTCATTTATGACTGGTATACCCATACTTAGACAGTATACTGTACACATCTATTGAACTTTATGTAGCTTGTATAGTTGAGAACGGTGGATAAGTGATCACCTTTTGATTTAGGGCTTAGCATGGCAGTGATCAAAATTAGCGACTATGCCAAGGTTTAAGATTCCGTCTTGTGTAGAACTCCTCTCTACACATAAATTCTCAAACATTCCTTGATTTCACATTTCGAACCAATATATTGGCCCATCACACTGCAAATAACTGAAAATGTATTCACGTCAGTATCATTATTTTAAAATAGCTATAGTATCAAATTGCATAATGTAATCTTTAAGTTTCATTTAACCTAGAAATGGATGAATGTGCTGTCCAGTAAGAAGAAAACAAAACAGCCTCGCTGTGAAATTTGTCAGTACAAATTCAGATGGAGTAGTCATTTTAAGGTAGGTCGCACACAAAATGAGTTTCTTAGTTTACAGGTAGATTGTACAAAATGTCTTTGACATGGAGCTCGTAATGATAATTTAGCTATGGTTGTCTTAGTTGTTCTAGTTTTTACTGCAATGTGGTGGTCACGTAAATGACTTCATCCGAAGTACTGTGACTTCACTATTTTTATAAGATACCAGTTTCATGGACTTTTAGGGGGTACTAACCACGAAGTTTAAGATTCATAGAAAGTGATATTCTACGGATAAAATGGAACCACTTCCCCAATCCACGAATTTAAGCACTGACGAAATGATATAGGTTTTTCCCAAAACTAATGAAAATTGATACCTCTCAAAATTAGACCGATTCACATTTTTCCTAAACCAAGTATAAGATTTAGTAACGCGATTGTATTTAGTATACACTTATGACATTTATGTTTGGTCAGTGTTAAGCGAAACATAAATTTCAGCCAAACAGCTGGATGGATTTTTAACGTAACTTGAAATCTAGACTTAAGTTCTTTTGGTGCAATTGAGACTATGTCATGTGTATAAAAATGTAATTTAGGACCGTGATTCTAGTCCCGTGTCTATGTCATGTGTATAAAAATGTAATTTAGGACCGTGATTCTAGTCCCGTGTCTATGTCATGTGTATGAAAAAGTAATTTAGGACCGTGATTCTAGTCCTGTAGCTATGTCATGTGTATGAAAAAGTAATTTAGGACCGTGATTCTAGTCCTGTAGCTATGTCATGTGTATGAAAAAGTAATTTAGGACCGTGATTCTAGTCCCGTATCTATGTCATGTGTATGAAAAAAGTAATTTAGGACCGTGATTCTAGTCCTGTAGCTATGTCGTGTATGAAAAAGTAATTTAGGACCGTGATTCTAGTCCTGTAGCTATGTCATGTGTATGAAAAAGTAATTTAGGACCGTGATTCTAGTCCCGTATCTATGTCATGTGTATGAAAAAAGTAATTTAGGACTGTGATTCTTGTCCCGTATTTTAAAATAACTTCTTTTGTAATTATAACTTAATTATCTATTTGACAGTATTTATTAAAATTTAAAATGGCTTTACAGATTTAAATTTATTGTGCCGATTTATATTGTTCAGACTGAGATATAAGTACCTTTACTTTGAAATGTTATAGAAGGGAAATATTTGTTCTACTAACTGGTAAAAATTTGTCTCTTATTTAGAAATGCTTTTGTCTCAATTCCAGTGGAAACATTGGAGCTTCCCTCGTATCTCACACCGAGACAAGATTCTTCATTCCATCTTCGTCTTCTTTCTTTTTATCATTATTGGATGTGTGGTATCGCTTGCGCTGTGTGGAATTTATGACACACAGAGTAAACGGGATAAGGAGTCCGGCCAAAAAGGTCAGGGGTATACAACGTCTCTGGAAACAAAAAAGAATGAAAATGAAACTGGGATAGCCACACCTTCACTTGAGAAGATAAATGAAATAAGAACAAATGATGTCATCACCATTTCATGCGCCATACTTTTTATTTTCTCAACGTTGGTTTGCTGGGTGGTGGAATGGAATGCCAAGCACTCAGTGATTAAGTTATATAAAAGATTCAGACGTAGAAATAATGAGTGGGTAGTTGAACCCTACGACAGTTTATATGACGATACAGAGCATGCCAAGTAGTAAATCAACTGATTTAATAATGCCAGATCGTGTTTTTGGGAAAGGTTGTTCTCTCCTTTGCTCCAACATGATTTTCTAACAGATTTTTTAAAAACATCGATAAGGTATTAGTGGTAGAACAACATTGCATCATTGCTAAAATAGGTGTATCGAGACAACGTGAAAGATGCGTGCACAAGATTATATATATATATATATATATATATATATATATATATATATATATATATATATATATATATATATATATATATATATATGTATGTATGTATGTATGTATGTATGTATGTATGTATGTATGTATATTGTAATTTGATACAAGATCTGCTAGTATTTACTTAATGGTAATTGCTCCTGACAGTCTACGTATTGAAAAGATTTGTGTGAACATGTTTCTATGGATTATAGCCTCAAGATGGTGATGTTACAAGACATGGTCTGTAATAGTCACTATGTCAACCAGACCAAATTTACCATTAATTGAACAGATCATATGCTCAACAGTAATGTTGCATAGTGGTTTCTGTACATTGATAACAGCCTTGCAAAACAACATTATGTACACAATATGATATTGTTGAATAATCGTATTATAGTAATAATGCAAGTGCATGCTTTTATTTCACTCAGTACATATTTAGTGAGCTGTGAACAAGACATATTAGTTTCTGCTGCTGAGAAAATACTCCACGACTGTGTTTGGGCCGGATTCTAACCCACAATTGTATGTAGATGTAGAGGTTTCTCTTTATTTAGGTTGGGTGGGGTGCTCCCAGTATTATTTAAATTATTACAGAAGACACAACCTGGCTCGTTTTTTTGTCAGAAATTGAAGTAGTGATAAAGAGATGTAAAGCTCCGAGACCCCAGTCAGCAATGCCGACAGTTAAATTAATGAATACACAACATATGAAATTCTAATAAACAACAATTTAATATCATTCAATAACAAGTCATCTCTCAAATAAAATTCCAATTAAACCCTATCACTCGTCTTTCACTCGACCATGAGACGGTCTATTTCATCATCTGACAATGTGATACATTTTCCTCCTGTCCTATGTTCCTACTCATCTATATGATCTTTATCTGAACTGGTAATCCAATTTCGTCCAGTTCGTCTGACTTCTGCCTCCGTTTTTCCTTTTTCTGTGCCTCCAAGGGACTCGGACCAATTGCACTAGAGTATTTCCCTCTGTCTCCTACAGTTCGTCTGGTCCCATCAAACTTCCTGTATTAAAACACAAGGATATTAGCATAGCATATTCCCCTAGGTATCTAACTCACACTAAATAACAATAACATCAGATAAGCCATTACTTTCTTTGGTCACTCATTCGCGCCCATCGCAATATACATTCTTTCTGTTATGTGTACACGGTATATATAGATTCTCAATCTTATTATACAGAGCAATATCATATAATCAGACGCATTACTGTACATTGCACTTCTACAAAGTGTACACAGATATCCACATATCCATGCGCTGATATATCCTTACGCATGATACTCCTACAAAGTATTCACAAATATTCTACTCCCTAACACTTATGTTGCCCACTGCAACCATTATACAAAGTTATAATTCAATTCAACATTTGCAAATGGTAAGTCTACGTACTAAAGTATACATACTGCTTTAATTAAAGTACAATTACTTTGCAGTTATATATTACAACAATGGAGCAAATAGTCACTGACCTGTACTGAAGCTTCTAGTAATTCCCAGAATAGCAAGTTTCCCGCCTATTTCGAATGAAGTAGGAGTAGCTTAGCTTTCCTAATAATTTCCGCAAGATAGTTTAACGACTACTAACGTTTAGTTCTCAAGATAATATATTTAAGCTTGCGATTCTAATGTTGGCCACGCCTTGGTCAATTCTGAGTGATTGTTGATTCATATAATTATCAGACACTGTCCCCTCCCAACAGTCTGTCAAGGATGATTTACGACCCCCACTGGATGTACCTTTGATCTGAACACAGAATTCCAACACTTATCTGTGAAATATATGAACGCAATTATTATGTAACTGGCTGCCTAAAATACTACCAGTTACAAGTTGTATGGACATGTCTATTAACTGGCTTGACACCTCATTGTTCGCCGATCTGACCTTCATACATATTTAAAGCACAAAATTATCAGCCTCAGGGTCTAACATATACATGTTGAAATCTATTCAATCCTTACAACGTGGTGTAGACTATATGATATCAGTTGGAAAATGTGTGCATATTTAAGCGCGCATTTGTCTTTTGTATATGCATTTTCATGGCTGTGATAAACCTGGTGGCTTCAGATTTTCGGGCATTATTTCAGAGGTGGTAGATTTGCATGCTTATCGTATATATTTTATCTACACGAGAGTGTAAGTATAGGATGGTTGGGCACTTTGACTGGATTGAATAAGTCAGTAACTGATAAAAGCATAAAGACACCATCTATCAGTTTTGTCATTTACAACAATTACAAAAACATCAAAGTCCAGAATTCATTATTTTACGTTTTAATAGAATTTGTCATTTGTGTTTAATAAATTTGATACAAGTTTGATTATTGTATTTAAGTGTCTGGTTAGCTTTCTCAATGAAGTCTGTAGAGGTAGTGCTCATATCTCACTGTTTAAGACGGAAGAAATATTCATTTCATCATCGTCATCATTATCATCATTGTCGTTGTCATCGTCGTCATCATCATCATCATTGTTCCTCTTCGTTATTTCTCGAACATCCACTGTTTAAAACATGAGAAATTTATTTCATAATCATCATCATTGTTGCTCTTCATTCACATTGTAATATAGAGTCTTCAGTGCAGCTCTTCATTTCTCTGAGGCAGTCTGCTTTACCTCAGTCCAGGACATAACAAATGTCTCCAGTCTGGTGTCCAGGGTTGTTTGCCAAGTCATGGCAGGTCGTCCTCTACTGCGTTTGCCTTGAGGGGGTATGGCAAGCACTGTTTGACAGACTATATTTAATATACTATATTATTATTATATTATTAATATTTAATAATCTTCATACACAAATTAATATTGCTCATGAGTACAAAAATGATACTTATAATTTAACCAGTATAATTCGTCTTAGCTTAAATCATCTAGAACAGTAGTAACTTGCACGTGACACTCTCTGCTGTACAAATGTTTAGATTGGTGATACTGTACGATTTGAAGCAATCTGACTTAACTGATGTATTTGTAGGATTTTTTGAGTTATTTATCTGTACAGAGAATTTATTTGTATAATATTTGTGATCATTACGTATTAAGCAATATTATTTATTTATTTATTTATTTATTTATTTATTTATTTACTTTTGCAAATTATGTACGTGTATGTCGACAAAGTGGTCAGTTACGTATGTATATGACTCTCAAATGGTCAGTTATGTACGTGTATGTCTGCTAGTGGTCAGTATCTTTGTCAGCATTTTCTAGAAAAGACGAGATTTTACAACCTTTTGTAGCATATTGTATCATACATTGACACCGCTGCTGTGGCCTAATGGTCAGAACGTCCGCCGCGGAAGCGTGAGGTCGTGGATTCGAACCTCGTCCGAGTCATACCAAAGACTTACAAACATTGTACTAACAGCTGCCTCGCTTGGCGCTCAGCATTAGGAGGTTAATGTTAGGACTGGTTGGCCTGGTGTCAGCATAATGTGACTGGATGGGACATCATGCTACATGTTTGCAACATGATGACCCAGTACTAGACATCACTGCTGACATCGTAGTGACATGACTGAAATTTTTTTTAAAGCTACGTTACAAACCCTAATCACACACACACACACACACACACACACACACACACACATTGGCTAAAAACGCATTACCTACTTGATACCTTTCTCTAGTATTAAGCGGTAATAACCCAGTTTTACAACGTCGTTATTATGCTGTGCATTGATGCCCCATAATAAGATAACGAGATAATGCAGGACATTGTACAATGGGACCGCCTTTTAATGAAGTACACTATGCACATAATTTAATTAAATCCATTATCATACCTGCCAAACAATGGAATCGTGCTATAGCGAATGTCACTTTGGCGATGGAGTACTGCATTACTCATTCCATTAAACCATTCCAACACACAAAACAAACTTGTGTGGAAATATGCATTCTTTGCTTATTTCGTGTCAGTTTTGTCAACAAATGATTTAATTCTGGAAAACATGCATTATTTTTCTTTCGTTTTCATAATGGATGTTGCTATGAACAGAATATTTTCATTTTTCTTAGAGGAGCAGTATTATGATATGATTTTTTTTTATTTCCACAGCTAATTACATATTTAAATGAACATGTCACATTAATTAATTATATATTTAAATGAACAAGTCACACCAAGTTGTAAATGTGTACTGAACAAAACTTAAAAAATAAACTTTCGTTTGCTGGCTGTGCTTTGTGTTGTTTGATAATGTATACTCTGTCATCTTTACACTTATTCAAAAATATTATATACAGTTGAGTGTGAGTTATTTGATAATTTGACTTAAATTTTTATTGTAAATACATGATATTTGATTTGTAATAATTTGACGCAGTTTTGCAATGTATTATATGCATTATAAATTTGCATATCAGATTGTATATGTTGTATACCATTACGTCTTCTATACTGAGACCACCAATAAGCTGACCTGATATGTATGTAGTTCATGTCGAAAATATCTGTTTGAACGAAACGGATGGACCTCACTGAAAACAGAACGTTCTGCTTGCCCACGATCATAACTCTTCCTTTAAAAAAAGAACTATTGTTGAAAATATTGTATTTGCTTGGATGAAAAGTGTAAAAATTATCTGTTTTAAATCACACAATAGAATATCAGATATCAAAGACAGTCGCAGTAATAAATTACTGGCCAGTCGCAATAAGAAGTAGGTCAATATGAAATGGGATCTTGAACCAGCATGCTTGCCGGTTACTGTACTGATTTGCTGCTGGCATTGAACCGCACAATTTAAATCCTTTGGTTGCTGCAAATGTAATAAAAAAGAAATTGTTTTTTCAATGCTATGTTATATGGAAGTGAATTATGGTGTAACATTTACAAGGTTTGTCAACACATACAAGATCAGACATCGCTATGGGAATATTAGGATGGACATCAGCGCAGTCCGAAATTGATAGAAGGAAATTTATATTTGTACACGGATTGAGTTCGATGCCTAATAACGTACTAAACGTGTTTTTCATGTTGCGTTATTTCACTTAATTTTGAGCGGATGCATGTCAAGCTACGGGTTAATTTCAAATCTATATTATACGTTTAACAAGTTTGACTTGCTCGAGTATCTAACTGATTATTTGCAGCATTCCGAAATTATAGACAAACAAAATTGGAAAGAGACTGTAAGATCAAAAATTGCTGGTCTTGAAAATAGCCTCTGGAGAGTTCGTATGTCTAATCAAGCAGATTTTTTACAGATTCTCTTCGATATAATAATCCTGACAACCTGACTCAGTGTGACAGTCGGCTAAACCCAGGCAGTACACTAAGGCATTTACATACATAGCTAAACTATGGGCAGCTGTTCCTCAAACACAGCTCGATATGTGTATTAGATGTGGGAATGTTTATGCACACTTGATAATTTATTATTGTGGTGCTAGTAATTATATGTCGAATATCAGAAACTCTTTCTGGGATTTCCTTACTGAAAAGGTTCCACTGAGCCTGCATATTACGTTATGTCATGCAGAAGATGAGCTGCAATTTCAATATCTTCTAGTCAAAAGGTTACCAGCAGGTGCAATCGACAATGAAAACACAAAGCTATTCGCTCTGTATGCAGCATTCATGCAGTGTGCAGCTATCTTCTGCAAATAAGGTAATGAAACTTGCAACTTATGCATATGACAAACACTTTATTAATTGATATACTGGAGGAATAAATTTGTATTCTAATATTCAAACATTTTATTATTCTTTTCATTTTTTTTCTCTAGTATTTGTATTCATTTCTTTATATTGGTACTTATTTATTGATTGTATTCAGATGATTTATTGTTAAGTCAAGCAATCATCTACGAAAGGAAATAACGACGATGATGATGCCTCAAATGAATGGTCTTACTAACGTACGAGGCACATTAATCTGCTATGTATAACCACCTCATTTTAAGAAGAGAAAGTACGTGGTTGAATTACGAATAATAATTACAATACTTTTAAACAATATGTGTGTGTGTGTGTGTGTGTGTGTGTGTGTGTGAGAGAGAGAGAGAGAGAGAGAGAGAGAGAGACAGAGACAGACAGACAGAAAAAGAGAAGATCTCAAATGGATAACTGTTTAATACTGAATTTATGAAACGAGTTAAATAATGTCCAGCTTTTGCTTGCCTTGGGTAATGACTAGAGCTGAATAATTGAACTGGTGAAAACTGTTGAACAATGTCCAGCTTGTGCATACCTTGTCGCGAAAAACTGGACTTTTTTCAACAATTGAAATCATTACGTGTTTGAGAGTATGTTTATCACAGAGTGTATTTTCTTCAAAAAATAGTTTCAAAAGAAAGAGGAAGGAAAAATTTCGTTCATTTAGTCGGACTCAGACGATAGTTTTCGTTTGTTGCGCATTAAAAAAGATCCCAGACGCTATTTGAATATATTATTTCGCCATTCTTTAACATATAGCATTTTTTAAAAGTAGATACTGTTTACAAAGTATAACTCAAAGAGCAATTATCCTTTGAAATCAACAGAACATTTGACACAAATTATAATTTGTCAACATTGGATCTCTGTGGAAACCTCAGTTACAGTAGGAAGTCACGTTGATCACTCTTGTAAAGATAGGCGAGCCTCACAGTATGTATATATAGCGATTAGAATGCTTAAAACGCCTATATGTTTAAAACGCCTATACCCACCGCTCCAGTGACCTAGTGGTTAGAGCGTACGCCTCGGAAGCGGTAGGTCGTGGGTTCGAACACACTGCATATATATTAGCGATATGGCTGAATTTTGTTTAAAGTTACGTTAAAAATCGTAATCACACACATCACACCCTATGCCCAAAGTGTCTATTCCAATACTAAAAATCCCAGATGTTGGACATCGTGTGATGGGATGAATACTGTGTGTAGAAATTCAAGATCTAATTTATTTGTGAAAGGATATTTACATTTTTTTAATTTAAAGCAATGCTATTGACATAAACAAATTTTGTTTAGAGTCGGAATTGCATCACACACTAAGGAATATCAGCTCGTTGCAGCTATTTTGCCGCGAGATAATGTTATGATTTGAGAACACATTCTTCTTCAAACAGAATTAAGTCTATTTACTCCTTTACATTAACATTAAATCACGATTGTCATATTACAATCCCCTTCTCTGTCCATTGATCAATACCCTTAACTGTATTCGTAACGACCATCTCATCTTCACTAGCCAAAGTTCCGAGGTGTAAACCTATCAACTCCTTGACGGATCATTCAGATAATAAAGTACTTAAAGGTTGTCCGAATTTGAACATTGTTCCTACATGATAGATACAAGGCGATTGCACAACTGGACTAGCGAAGATGCGATAAACTGTGTGGTACACTGGCCATATTTTGCCAGACATGGTCATTTTTACAATGCCCCTTGGATAATCGATTTAAAAGATAGCGGCCGAAATGTTCATACTGATGTTCTATAAGTTAACATTTGAACCACGCTTGTCATTTGGCGGAGTCCTTGTTACACGTCCCTCAAAATCTATGAGCCCTCTATCCATTGAATGATACTGTGTGGTTTATTTGTAACGTGCTCTTGTGGCGTAAATTGGCCATAATACACCGGACGAAACATTTTTCCCAATGCCCATTGGGCATTCCATTCAAAATATGGCCGAAAAAATGTTGAGAATAATAATAATAATAATAATAATAATAATAATAAGAAGAAGAAGAAGAAGAAGAAGAAGAAGAAGAAGAAGAAGAAGAAGAAGAAGAACTTTGTATAGCGCATCATTTTTAGAATCTCTAAGCATTTTACAACACTGGACAACGCCTATATAATGATATGATTACAAAAAGCAAACACCATGAAATTATGAAATTAGAAAACAGAAAACATGCTGAAAATATTTAAGGTAAGGAAACATCATTAGGTCTTTAAGTCTGTTCTTGAAATTGAAATAGATGAGTTTTGAGAGCGCTCTTGAATGAGATCACTGTGTCTGGTATCTAAATTCAGTGGGCAGTTCATTCCACGTTGTTGAGCCCTGGTATGCAAAAGAACGTTGTCCATATGACTTCATTTTCATCGTGATTTCCTGGGCTGTTTTGTTGGACCATTCAGAATCACATGAAGTAATACGTTAACATGTCAAAAAAATTAAACCCCAGACACTATGCCAATTCTGATGGTTTTAATCGCCTAGATTTTCTGCCATTTTTAACTGTCCAAATATATTTTATCTGTTTTTGTCCCTTTCTTCGTACCGTATAAAAATAATTTCCCAGTGTCTTGCCACCCTTGTTTATTGGAATTCGGTTATCTGCTATAATAAAAGAATAGGAATGATAACTTATTGATTGTGAATTCCATGAAAATGGGCCCTGGTCCTAAACATTGCTGACAACCCTCAAAAAATGTTCTATATTGCAGCTTATCGTATTATTTCATACAGTGCCATACCGTTCTAAACGGTCTTACTTGTTGCTTAGTCTCGATATCGTCGCGTTTCCAAACAAACTTGCACCACTCCGCATCGTTTAGATACCGCACCGTCTGTTGCAACAGACGTTACTTGTAACATAACATTTTATACTCTGAGATGAGAGAAATGTATCTCAATTTTCTATGTATTCTTTTATGGTATCACGGTACCAATTGTTTTTCCATAGACCTCAATGCTAATATTTGGAGAGATAAATATATTTTCTATCCTAATTTAGCATGCATCTCACACACTGTTATAGAGAACAATGTTAGATTGTCAATTTGATGATGACAAAACCAGGTACTCCATTGCATTTAAGAGAGATAACTCTGCTGGAACTAGACAGGGGTATGAGTTATCTAGTCACAGTATACCTATTTTCAGTCATGTCTATGACATTTTCAAAAAATCATAAAATATACAAAATATGACCTGTATAGGAATTAACATAAATTCACATGTTGCCAAGAGGCTAAACTATTTTTAAAGCCTAACAGAAAGTACAACTCTTACATAATCCACCAATCATAGCTTGTGTTGTTATTTAATTCTGATTGTTATGGAACCCTACACCTTACGCTCCACCCACATGGACTTGCGCAATTGGTACCGTTATACCTTATGAGCGAAATGTATCTCGATATACTATGTGGTGAAAGAAATGTATCGCTATTTACTGTTATGAGAGGGATGTATCCCTATATACTGTTTGATGAGAGAATGGTATCCATATTTACTCTGTGATGAGCAAAATGTATCCATGTTATACTATGTTATGAAAGAAAATGTATTCTTTTATACTGTATACTCAGTGATGAGAGGAGTGTATCCTTCTTGTATACTTTTGATCCGAGGAATGTATTCCTGTATACTCTGTTATGAGAGGAATGTATTCCTGTATACTCAGTGATGAGAGGAGTGTATCCTTCTTGTATACTTTTGATCAGAGGAATGTATTCCTGTATACTCTGTGACGAGAGGAATGTATTCCTGTATGCTCTGTGACGAGAGGAGTGTATCCATGTATACTTTTGATCAGAGGAATGTATTCCTGTATGCTCTGTGACGAGAGGAATGTATTCCTGCATGCTCTGTGACAAGAGGAATGTATTCCTGTATGCTCTGTGACGAGAGGAATGTATTCCTGTATGCTCTGTGACGAGAGGAATGTATTCCTGTATGCTCTGTGACGAGAGGAATGTATTCCTGTATACTCTGTGACGAGAGGAATGTATTCCTGTATACTCTGTGACGAGAGGAATGTATTCCTGTATACTCTTTGACGAGAGGAATGTATTCCTGTGTACTCTGTGATGAGAGTAATGTATGATCTATGATCAGAGGAATGTATAACTGTATAGTTTATTATGAGAGAAAGATAAATCAGAATACTAATTAAACCTTTACTTGAACACTGACATCCGTTTTCATTTAGATTCAAAACTTGTTCAGACAATCTATTCATTGCGCAGAATGATGTAAAATGAATTTATTGCTACACTGTACTGTATTTTGTAAAGTTGATCACTCGTTGGTTCACACACAGTGACATCAATGATAACTCTCCAAACAGCAGTATTCAGTTTAGATGTGTATGAAAAATTTTCCTTGTACTAAAAGGCCGAACATTTTGATGTTATGTAAGTAGAGATAAAAGGATATTAACTATATTTGTTTCTGCATTTATTAAGTTCAGAATTTACCAGATTTTGTTTAACTTTGCTTTTAATAGCTAACTGGAAATGCAATGAGATAGGTGCTTGAATTTAAGTAGTTTGAAATCGTTATTCCCGTAATACACATTGTTAATACGTCTATGTATTGAGTTTTAAAAGTGTCACATAGACAAATATACTGCCATATAGACAAAACAATGTGAGTAACATACCAGATTAGATAGACAGTTAGACAGTCTCAACTACTAGACAGACAATTATTCTGTATCTGAAGTATCAGACAAATATTCTGTGTTAAGTGCTACTTAGAAAAATATAGTCTGTATATAGCACCAGACAGAGATATATACTGAGGAACAAAATAGACAAAATATATTGTATAAAAGTACCAGTTAGACAAATATGCTGTCTTTAAAAAAAAACAGAAAGACAAATATACTGGTTCATAAATTACCAGACAGATAAATAAATGTAATGACTCGTATATACTAAACTGTTATTATAACAGTGCTTAAAAGGGAAAGTACAATTCTATTAAATCAATATGCAATATCTATCTGTGTTGTGAACTTGTTTTTCTCATTATGTGAAGTATGTAGGTACTGAATGTAAACCATATACTATATAGTATTAACCTTCTTTCCCTTGTTGTATTCCATGGACAAAATCTCACTAACTATTATATGCTGGGACAAAATTATTGCAGCAGCTTTGGTACTGTAATAGTTTTATTTTAATATTTCCATTTTCGTTTAATATGATTTGAATCTCGTTTACATGGTTGTGGAAAATTAGCAAACTTTTGTCTTTTTAATTGAAATAAAGCCTTTTTCATAACAGTCTCTTAATTTTTTTCTGCATTTTGTTTTGATTTGATTTTCATCACTTACCATATAATATTAATATGGAATGACTCTTTTCCGAGACTAACCTTTATCCTTATTAACACCATTGCATCATGACTATCTCGTTTACATGTACAAAACAAATCAATCGTTGGTAACTGGCCCTGGCGCCGTTTAGTTATATACAAAAGGTGAGTTATTTTTATATTTAATATTTAGCGGAGTCAAACGTTAAAGTCATTGTTACTGAAAGAAAAATGGTTTATGCACAATAACTGCTGTTCCCAACCATCCACTGTTACCAAGCTGTGTGGATAATTTGCTGACGATGCCACAAAAAGTAATAGTTTTGAGCTCAAAAGTCAAATATTGAATGGATAAATGTGTCGTCCAAGCTATTTGTGCTGATGAATGAAAATGAAAATTAATTAAATGATGACACAATCATCTTGATGCAATCATATATCAATACTACCTTCAACCACCAAATAAATACTGAAAAAATGGGCGAGATCAATTGATATGTGGGGGAAAAAATCATTATATGAGCTCAAGTCCAATATAAACATTTTTTTATTAGAAAGTGCTAAACCTCTCGATAGTGAACTATCGCGATCAAAACCAGATTTTAAATTTATATTAAAAATACAACTGGTGCTGTACGTTAACCACGCCATTCTACTTTGACGATATTGTCAATGTTGATATTTGACAGATATTGACAACGAAATAGACGTATATTAAAGTCCAGAGCAATTTCGTATGTATGTATGTATGTATGTATGTATGTATGTATGTATGTATGTATGTATGTATATATATATATATATATATATATATATATATATATATATATATATATATATATATATATATATATATATATATATATATATTGACAACGAAATAGAAGTATATTATAGTCCAGAGCAATTTCGTATGTATGTATATATATATATATATATATATATATATATATATATATATATATATATATATATATATATTCTACCAAATCATAGCTTGAGATGTATCAAAGAAAAAAACATAAGGTCATGAGTGATGATAATTATTAGTCAAAAAATAAAATCAGCGTGTTAGGGTACTTATTGGTATTGTGGTAACGTAACTTATGAAAACATTGTTTCTTTCTTGGATGAAAACGTTATTTTTCATTGTTACGTCTATTTGATTTAAATTATTTATTTTTAATTGTCAGATCCAAATTTGTCATTTTGAGTTTTAAAATTCATTGATTGGGAGATTATTCTCTATGACCATACTTTATCTGTAAACATGTTTTTGACCTTGGCTTGTTAACCTTATTTCTAGCCCTGCTTTAGACAGTGTCAACAAGCTTCTAAAACGATTGGCTAAAATCCAAAGACATCTTTCTAGATCATTCTATTAGTATGTGACTTAGTGAAAGTAGCTTTTTCTATGACCTTCCATGAACTTCCATAAAATCAGGTGATCCCTTGTTTACGTAAAAAAACCAGGTATATAAATTATTGTTTGGAATAGAACAATTCAGTAGAATCTGGGCTTTAAAGTTAATAGTTGTGTTTTGAGTTATATTGGAAATTGTGTCAATTTGTTGGAGCATGAGGAAATATTGTATTTATATGGAAAAGAACCTGTGCTCATAATTTCATTTGGATGGTTATAAAACAAGAACTGTATCACGTGACATCATCAGCCATTTTGGATTACATCGTCAAGATTCGAACCTGGAACTATTAGAACATTAATTTATCAGGACTCTTGCAATTCCATTAGTGGATTATTTTTGTGAATTCTATATTGGATTAATCTTGGATTTGATTCTCTAAAACTGTAAGTTTATTTATTTTATGAAAATAATTGTACTTAATAAATTTATTGTTAAAGTTTTACAAGCTTGTTAGTTTTCACTCTTTCTGTGTTGCTGCTTATTCGAGCCTAAGCACGTAACATCTTCTAATGGCATAATTGGGTTCGTTAATTGCATTTTGATTTACTGAAAGCGAAAAAAAAACCATATATACTATATACTACAAGGTGTACACATATCAGATAGAATGTGTATTTCGATTAGCACGAATGCGTGACCAAAAACGGTAATGGCTTATCTGATGATATTAATGTTTTAGTGTGAGTTTACATTGTTAGGAGAATATGCTATGCTAATGTCATTTTGTGTTAATACAGGAAGCATTTTAGGGACCAGAGGGAATTACCCCAATGCAGTTGGTCCGAGTCTCTTGGAGACAAAAGAAAAAGAATAACGGAGGCAGAAGTTAGATGGAATGGAGGGATTTGTTCAAGTTCTGACAAAAACGAGCAGGGTGGGTCTTCTGTATTAATTTAAATAATATCGGGAGCACCCAACCCCAACCTAAATAAGGGAAACCTTTATACAATGTCTCTCCAAATCTCTTAGATAATCTGCTATTGTGCCCTTTTACCGTCAACACTATCCATTATTTTCATAATATCGCTTTTTCATATGTGCTCGTGCCTCTTTTGTATCGGAGGGAGGGGGTTGGTACCAACGTATTTTTTTCATCCGCTAAATTATTAATACTCTTGCACACACAACAAATACTCTCTCTCTCTCTCTCTCTCTCTCTCTCTCTCTCTCTCTCTCTCTCTCTCTCTCGTTAGATAACCTGTTCATTCGAATGTAGTTCTTGTCTATTTTTAGAACATTTCCCTCGCTCATTTTGGTGGTGATCGAAGAGTTATATTGATTCATTTTTTTTGTAGGGATTTAAAGGTAATTGTTTATTCTTGAGAATATGAGCTCAGAGACTGGTTTGATTGTCTGTGTGTATTTCGGCGATAGTGCACAGTGAAATCTGTGTTCTGTTTACATGCTGCTCTGTTTACAGTGCAGCCTCTCAAACAAATACCGGTGAACCTTCACGTGAAGTCATCTTTGAAGGTATTTTAGATTAACATATAATTTGTATTTATTGTCACACAGTGGAAAGGTCATTATTGAGAAAATAAATGTAGAGAGCATATAAAAATAATCGTGATGTATGTCCAATCATCGATCTTGTGACCATTTTGAATGTTGCACAATATATGGCTCTTACCAAATACCCGTGTCTAAACTGTACGCAGGCGTGTTCCAGAAAGATTTGCATGCAGCAAAATGGCACATTGTAATAAATACTTGACGTTAGACCAACATATATATGGTCCATCGATATCAACACAGATATTGGGGCTGATAAATCAGAATAGGCAATTACCTGCTTGTGTAGTTCGTTTTGAATTTCACAAATCTCTGTGCTACTAGGCCACGGGGGGGGGGGGGGGTAGAGAGAGAGAGAGAGAGAGAGAGAGAGAGAGAGAGAGAGAGAGAGAGGGGTGGGGTGGGGTGGGGGTGGAAGGATGTAATTTTGTATTGATGTGTCCAGTGCCATACTAGTTCTACAAACACTTCCCATAATTTAGACTGACAAATATTTGAACTGGGTTTTTTAATAGCGTATCTAATAATAGCCTGTGTGAAAAGCAGGTCCAACTAAGTAACATAAATCCCGTACGTGTCTATTTTTAGAAATGAATACTGCTTAGCAATGTACAACCAACTGACAATCATTCGTCCGTAATTGATCAGTACATTTTGTGGCAAGGATGATATAGAAAGTAAAGATATTATTCCCTATGTATATGATGTGTCATTTATGCAAACTTCATCAAACAGCCACCAATCACCTGGTTCTAAGAACTCTGGATGCCTACAGATATACTACTTATTCTGTCCGCTGGTCTCCAGGTGTGTATAAAAAAAAGACAGCATACACTTTTCCATTAAAACCAACGACTGGAGGTAAGTATCCATCACTTGTTTAACTCCGATGTGTGTGTGTGTGTGTGTGTGTGTGTGTGTGTGTGAGAGAGAGAGAGAGAGAGAGAGAGAGAAGAGAGAGAGAGAGAGAGAGAGAGAGAGAGAGAGAGAGAGAGAGAATTTAAATATTTTCCAAGGCATTTTCATAGTTGTCTAATCATATCCTTTAAATTGCATTCTTCACTTGTCTGATGCATGGTACACGTCTTGAGTTAAATAAATGTCGTCTGATTGTCTGTGACCGGCGTCGCTGAAGTTCAGTGGTTAGCGTGCTTGGCATGCGATCAGTAGGGTGAAATTTCAAATAGTCCACAGGCGTGTGTGTCTCTGTGTGATTTGAATTTTTAACTAGCTTTAATAATTTGAGTTATATCGCTACGATATCTGTCGCACACACATTGCATCATGACCCGCCTAGTCACATTATTCTGACACCAGGCCGACCAGTAGTAACACTAACCTCTTAATGCTGAGCGCCAAGCCATGCAACTGCTTGTACCATATTTATTAGTCTTTGGTATGGCTTGGTCAGTGTTCGAACCCACGACATCCAAAATCTGAGGAGGACGCTCAAACCACTTAGGCAAAATGTAATCAAGAATGGGTAAACTTTGAAAACATCTTTACAGACCTCGTTCAGTTCGTGACATACTGTACAAAACGTTCCACAATATACAATGAATGGACCTAAGTCCTTTCAGATCTTTTTGAAAAATTGTCCGTTCTTGTGGCGCAAGAGTATAACATTTGGAGATTAAACAAGCTGGCTGTGTTGCAGATACACATGAGTGAGAAATCATGTTTCCCTTGTGTTTTATTCATATACGTTTGGAAGCCCTGCCCTAAATCAACTGAAGGATACTCTAATTTTTAATTTGTAACGTGCCTCTGTTTGGGACCTGACCGGTACCTATCCTGTCTCTCATTCGTAGTGAAGACGATCTACTTTGCATATTCTAAATTGAGGTGGAGAGACAATACATGTTAAAAACAATACATATTTACTCACTGCTTAGCTTAATTAATCATTATGAAGCCTTTATGTTTGTCTCTTTTCTCAGAACTACCAGGAAGATAACCGATGTTGAATTTTGCTTGGAAGTCTTGAATATGTTAAAGTCTAATTCTTCGTGAGACTTCGTGACTGGATAGTTAATGTTAAACTTAACAAAATGGATGATCAAAAAGGAAAAGGGGTCAAAGTAAGTCCTTTTATAAGTTCCAAAGAAACATTACACCATCATGATCAGAAAGTGTTTAGTACTGTGCTGGTGACCAACCCGCTTGATTCAAAAGCCAAACTTGAGTGCCGAATTTGTCAAGATGACGGTCTATCTGAGTCTATGGTGTCCCCGTGTAAATGTTCCGGTTCCATGGCCCATGTGCACAAGTCATGCTTAAAGGTAAGAAATTGTAATTGTGCCATTTGTCTGACATTGATTTTATTTGTTTTGTTTATGAATCAGGGCTGGAATTTGCAATAACAAAGGAAAACTAAAAGATCAACAACAACAACAACAATACAATTAAAACACCGTATAGACTTTTATTTTGGTGGCAGGAATTTGTCGCCATAATGTGCTTTCCTGTTTGTCAGAAGCATCAAGCGAGAAAAGAAAACAACAATGGTCCACATAATACAATACAGATTAAATAACCCATATACCCGGCTGTGAATGCACCTAACTTCAAAGTTAATTTTAAAACATACAACATGTGAGGCCGAAACGTTACATAGCCACTTGTCACACACACACACACACACACCACATATATATATATATATATATATATATATATATATATATATATATATATATATATATATATAATTCAGCTTGACACTTAATGCCATTATATCATTTTAGCCCTAAATATATCACATACCGACGTACCAATACGCACACACTGTAGGCACAGACTGAGGAATGTGAAACCAGGAAGGTAAAGTGTAGATCCCAGAAGTTAAAAAATGAAGAGAGAGAGAGAGAGAGAGTTTCCACACACACACACACACACACACACACTTCATTGTGTTGCAAAGCTAATATTTAAGCCACGCAATCTTTCTCAATTGTAGAATAATTTTGTCTGATGGTTGTTTAATTTTGTGGATAAATAACACTAGACGGTTCACACCATTTTTGTCTTCTTGAATTAATACCCCACCAAACCCTACATCACACACATCAACGGACATTTTAAATCACTGGTTGAAATCTGATGCTGAAAGAACCAAGTGTGGCCTTTATTTTATCAGAAAGCGTCATGACAATTGTCAGACGAACCATGTATGGTTCTCTTTCTCAAGAAATTGGTCATAGGTTCCTCCGCGCGTCAGCCGTCTTACCATTGAGAAAGTATAGTTCTTAAGTCAATTGACATAAACATCTAATAGTTAATGATGTTTAATAAATAATATATCCCGCCTTGAACTTGCCTCCTCCTTCAAACTCTGAAACTAATGTAAAAATATGTTTCCAGTCGAGTGTATTACAAATAATGTTTTTAAGTTTAATCGCATTGAGTGGATGTGCTTTGCGTATTTCACTTTAATTGTATGCATATATCTTTCAGACCTGGATAAACGTTGCATTTAAAGAAACACCTAACACACCACCAAACTGCGAAGTTTGCGATACCAGATTTTCAATGCATCAGAAACGAAAGGTACTTTTCTGCATCACAAGTTGTTAGATGAAATGCATGCTAATCTGTAAAATGCATCTCCATGGTTATATATTATTTGAATTTTGTATGACGAGCTTGTAAAAACCATATTGAATCAATATTGTATGCTTTACAACTGTAATGTTTTGTAGATCAGAGAATATTACCATTTCAAATTTTACTTTATATTTCTTTCGTTGGGGGGCTGGGATGTCAATGTAACATTTTTCAGAGTGTATAGATTTGATGATGCATTGCTGCGTCAAAATCGAAGCTGTCAGCAAATATTTGTCTATGGAATTACCTATCACAAGAAAGGAGTCACTATCTTCTAAAATGAAAGGAGAATTTCAAGTCTCGACACAGATTTTGCCACCTGTTGTACAATGTACGCTTTTGTCATCCACTTAAACTGCTAGTCTACTGCACGCAGTGTCAGGCAATGGTAAAACGTTATTTAGGTCATGTAATCACATTTCAATTGCTCTAAACATTCAAGGAGTCGGCTTACTTTAATGGGCCTATCAGATTTCTGTCTGTCGAATGTTTCGCTTCAGTACATGCAGTAACTCGATACGTCATTTTCAGAATCATGCAGTATTTACAAGACTGAACACGTGTGAAAATAGTACAGTATATAAATAACTACTTTGTAAACAAATCATGTACACTCATATAGTAGCCAGTGTAAGTAGTTTCTTAGATGACCTACAACAGCTGTTTTGTCTATCTGAAAGTTGAAATGATAAAGTGAACACCGTGGACGAATACACCGAGCCACAAATGAAACTTTCAAGTCAAACATATGAATTGACGTGATATTCGCAATGTCCACAACAAACATGAGAGGGCCAAAATTGAAAATACCATTCCGATCATTTCAACATGTTGGTTTTTTAAGGATAAACGTTCGTAACTTTTCGTTAATGAAATGGTTGGGACTATGGCCAGTGCTCGCTGGAGCATAGATAAATAGCATATAAAAGCATACTGGGGGTAAACATACCGTTTTATAAGTGAAAGCACTAAATTCGTGAGGAAAAATACAACTGAATGTTTTGGTGGAAAATTAAGAGCCTCAGAACTAATAATCTAAGATGACAAACAACGCTTTGCAATTTTCCATGATAACTTTGCTGATACAATGTTCGGGTGTATTTAGCGTTAAACGCCATTACACACCATAACATAGCTGGGGTCCCTACATATATTTACATTTTTGCATCTTAAATTTCCTCCAAATGTAATTCCTTAGTTCTGCAAATCCGAAGTACATTAACCATATCATGGGTTCTAAAGATTGATTACACATTTCGAAACTGTACCGTAATTTCGACTACTAGTACATTTCCAGCTACAATAACAGTATCCATACTGCGCTAAAAATGAAATGAATTTAACATCTTTTTGTGAAATAAAATTGAAAGAGTTCATATTTTCCACACATTATGATTCAAAACATTCACTTACAGAACAAATACACACATGCAGCTGAGTTAAGTCGCATCC
>JARLTB010000219.1:7772500-7977500 GCA_030141615.1 Unio pictorum | reverse complement strand
TACCAGTTGAAACAACGATTGGAATAAACATATGCTTCTTGACCCTTGTACAATCGCACGATTCATACACTGATAAACCGCACAGTTTTACCACGTTCCTCTGGTTGACCCACTCTTATATCGGCCGCTCACCCTTCATGGATCCACCACATATAGTCAGTCATACGTATACACGTACAGACAGCAAACAGCACCCTTGTATTAGCTACGTCTACAATCGTGGCTCCACCACATGTACAGACATACGTACATACATATAGACAACTCGTAACGTCGTAACCACGTACCCTCGTAACCACCTCGTAAGCTACAATAAAACCAAACTGGTAATAATAATGAGTTCTGGAAAATACTAATATATTAAAGTCTTAAAACAACTTGAAATTCACAGTTCACAATGTTTCAAATATGCGTTGTAATAAATGAATCATTACACGATATGACAATACAAACTCAATTAACTTCGCATATCAAATAAAATATAAACTCAACACTCACCCCTATGGCTTTTAGAAATACCACGTGAAAATACGTTATTTTCTCACCAGATCCAAAAGATCACTGTCGAGTTTATCTTAATCTTGCTTAATTCAAAAGACAGTGAGTAATATTCAGGGTAAAATACCCGTGCATATCGTGATAATGATGTCCGTAGCCACAAGTAGTTTACGGCGGCGAGACATATGTTGGTTCCGTCGCTCGTCTGAAAAAAAAAAAACACCTGTTCATCCCAGACAGCACTGTACGCATGCACAACACAAATAATTAAATATTTCTCAGGCAAAACAAAAGTTTTTGTGACAATCTCTGTTTTTTGTTGTTTGTTTTGTTTTGTTTTGTTTTTGTTATTTCTGAAAATCACAAGGCGACGAGAACATTTAAATGTCTCTTGTATATAGGGTAGATTCCATGTTACAGAATTAATGTGTACTCACCCACCCACGCCCGCAATGTATCGATCAGTACCCGTGGTTTTGCTTATTGCTACTGTTCTTGCCTGTGTTTTTCAGCTCATGATAGACACTATATGTCGGAACGATTAATCCTCGATTAATCATAGACTTCACACATAGAGTATCTAATTTATGGCATTGATGCAACCGCCCCAGTAACCTCCACAATTGAAAGTGGGGCACCCAAAAATTCTCATCAAACACTTTGCGTTTAAATTGGGAAAAAATTCCATTTAAAAAATATGGGAGGGCTGCAGAATTTCTAGTAAGTGTACGTGCCTCTTTGGCTTGATTTTTTTATGTTGCTGCTTTGGTAGTTGTATTAGTAAATGATATAGTGATGGAAGGTTAAGAAATCTTGCCACGTGACGATCACTTTCTCTTTGGTTTAGCTAACGAAGTCTGACGCATTTGGCTCAGACACTTTTTTAAAACGCCTTCATATTTCTTGTCTCACAGGCAATTGCTTGTTTTCACTTTCTTCCTTCTTTCCTTTAAACTTCAAAGTTGTTCTTTTTTCTTATTCGTTTCGAGTTCTTTATCCTCTTGTCGTTCTTGTTGGAATAAACGCTTTTTTTCTGCACCTTTATGACGCTGAAAAAAACTCTTCACTTATTCATTCTCACTCTGAAATCATTAACCAATGGTAATGATCTAGAAGGAGATAAACCTGGTACTACCAGAAGAAGAATGCTGATTACAGCTGTATCATTACTCCGGCTATACGAGGTATCCACGGCAAGCGCATCCCCGATAGTCTTCGTGTTTCAATTATAGGTATGGCACTCAAACTGTGCCGAAATTTGCAAACTGTCTGCTGATGATGATGATTTAAATTATAGACGCTTTCGCCCATAATGGCATGTGAGTCTGGTGACATGTGAGCCCAAATATAGGGCTATTAAATTGGTCGTGGGGGACGGAATCGTACGCCGCACTTTGCTATGAAGCACTATTTATATAAGCCATTAGGTTTTAGGTCAATATTAATAAATCAAAGACCCTAGAGACCTGAATGAAAAGCTATACACGACTGGGATTGGAACCCAACACATTCATGCTAAGATTTAGTTCAGTTTGTACCACCAAGCCAGGTGACAACCAATGCAGAATGTGACGCCAGTCGCGATTGGTTAGTGACTATGACGTCACTTCAGGACACCTGAGTTTTCGCCAATGTACGACCAGGAGAGGCAAGGAATGAAAGGAACCCGCAAAAAAAAGACACAACGCACAGGAGCCCATAAACCCCAGTTTGTACTTTAATGAAATCAAAAAACAAATCCAGTTATTTTAATGGACAATAAAAAAAATGACCTCTTCAAATAAGGTCTGCCATCTTTCCCCGGTCACGATACATTTTTTTCTGTCGCAGCTTTATTACTGGACTAACAACGCCGTCCACCATGTAAATAAAGTTCGAGCTCTTGTCTTCTAGACAAGACGGACTGTCGGAACGCAGGTGGACCTATATATGCATATTGACTTTGACGTCTCTCTCTCTCTCTCTCTCTCTCTCTCCGTAATAACTAAACAAATTTGACAGGATCAATACGAAACTCGTTACATCATTCAACACATTTTCTGGTCCATGTAACTAACTGACATTGCTATTAGGCTATCACGGTCAAATATGTGGTGTCATTACCCAGAAGTCCTGTTTAAATCTCAATCCATTTATGTTTGGGTGGGGTGGGGTGCGGTCTGCTTTTTATCATCTGTAATCTGTATACACTGCAGGTTTTGATTTTATTTATACTTTTATCCTCATAATCCTTTTTGGCATCGTTCATTGTTTT
The DNA here is from genome assembly GCA_030141615.1 of Unio pictorum. Taxonomy (NCBI): domain Eukaryota; kingdom Metazoa; phylum Mollusca; class Bivalvia; order Unionida; family Unionidae; genus Unio; species Unio pictorum. Next base: position 7,974,748 of record JARLTB010000219.1, on the reverse strand, counting down.
AGTTATTTTTTATTGATACTAACATGTATATCTAAAGTCAATAAGCTAATTAATGTTTGATAATGTCATTAAAAGTTACAGTTTGTAAACGTATATTACACGTGTGTTACACAGGCCTGCTTGACATCAAAATCTCTTAACATGGTGTTTTATATGTATAAGGGCCGACCAGTTGATTACCAATATCGAGAGTGTTTTAACGGAAGGGTAGCAAACAATTACAGTGATATTTGAAGTCTGAAGTCTTCGCTTCGAGCTACATGTAATTAATATTTCCTGTCTTTACACATACCAATATCTATTTGCATATGTTCATGTAACGCTTCACGTCTACTGCAAAGAACATTAACTCTGATCTGCCTTGAAATAATGCGCCGGTAGCTCAGGTCTATGAGGTTTGATCTCCCGATTACTCCTGACAAAACTGCATAAACCTAGATTTGCATTATACGTCTGTAGATCTGGGTCTATTACAGCTTGTCAGTTTTAGAAAGATGAAGAAAAGTTCAACCAACTCATAAAGTGGAACTCATAAAGTAGAACTTGACGAAGAATTTATATATGTTGCTTATTTCATCGTGTTTTATCCTCGTGTGAGCGCGATTATAATAGAAATGACTTTCGATTAGATGGATTGCGAAAGCACTTATTATATCTGAATCAACCTGAGGTAATACGCTTAGAATAATAATTATTATAGCTCCAACGCAGAAGCTTCTTCGCAATAAGACATTTAAACAGAACCTGAATGGAAAAACCCTGAAGAAAGCAAAAGTACTTTACCTGAAAATTTTGCTCTATTTTTGGAAAGCAAAATCCCGGGTCATATATAGTACAGTATATATGTTTATGGTCTTGTCATACTTATTATAGACAGTAATACAGCAAGTGTTATTAATATCGACAGTAATACAACAAGTATTGCTAATATCGGTAGTAATATATCAAGTGTTGTTAAATATCAGTAGTAATATATCAAGTGTTGTTGATATTTACAGTAATACAGCAGGTGTTTTACGATCAGAGAGATTGCAGGTAAGTACTTCCTAATTTTACTTTTAGATAATTAGTGTGTTCGTGCAGCCTCTAATTAGTTGCCTTAAACTGGATGCAAGGTCTTAGCCGTGAATTTTAAATTTTGAGTTGTCTGCATAAAAATATAATGAGAATTTTGTACGTGTTTAATCTTTTAATGCTTTGTTATTGTCAAATTGTCCTTTCCTGTCAACTTTGTAAAATAATACGCCCAGCTCCATTAATAACGATGTTACTATTACATTTCAAAGTATTTACTACACACTATACTAACAGGATCGTGCTGTTGAGCCGTTAAACCCAGTATATATGCCTTTTTACTTTTTACCTATTTTTAAAGAATGATTAAGCATTTTAACTGTTTTTTCTCCAATTGTCAGCACATCACTTTTTAAATTAACTTGTACAGATTTTCTATTTTTTTCCCCAGAGGTAACAGGTTGTAAACCTTAGTAAAACTTTGGGTTAAACATCCTGAAACCATATCCATTGTGCGTATAAATCGCTGTACGATTCAACATGGAAGTTCAAAAGGGGCAATTTTTCATAGTCAACTCTATTCGAAATCTTGAAAACCAGATCGACCAGGACTCTTTTAATACCGCACTGCTGACAGTCCCGCTGGATCCTAAGGCCAATGCTGAATGTGGAATTAACCAAGATAAAAGTACATCTGGGTCTATGATGAACAGTGCTAAATGCTCAGGATCCATGGGGCACGTGCGCAAGTCCATCTTAAAGGTAAATTGACAGTGAAGAAATTAAGATGTAATGTTTTCTTTTGTTATTTGGATGTGGCTGAAATGACCAACGAATTTGAGCCGATCCTTTCCTGGCAAAACTACTTTCTCTCTATTCAGCTATCACAGTATCCCCGCTGAGGTCATATTATCGTTTCCTTAATAAGGCAAAGCTCGAATACTCCGGCTTTAAACATATCCCCACCCCACCCACCCCCAATAAATAAATAAACTGTGAGACTGTACCCATGAATGATTGAAACAGCATAAGTATTTCCCCTATTCTAGTTTAACATTACTAAATTGTTTAGGGGGCCCCGAGTGGCCGTGTGGTCTAAAGCGCTATCCGTTACAAATCACTGCCATCTCACCACTGTCTGCGTAGGTTCGAGTCTAAGATTCGGCTAATGTAGTTATGTGAGAAAGCTTGCCAGTCTGTGGTTCTTTCTGGGGTTTCTCCCGGGTTCTTCCTCTACCAATATTACTGGCCGCCATGTATAGCCTATCGTGTGCTGAAAATTGGCGTTAATCCCTACAAGAACTGAATTGTTTTCCCATAATCCACGTCATTTAAGAAAACACAGACACGCACATCAAAACCTTAAGCCGGCACTTACTATTACAGACCGCTCCGGTGGCCTAGTGGTTAGAGCGTCCGCCTCGGATGCGTGATGTCGTGCTTTGGATGTTAGGCCGAGTCTTACCAAAGATTTACAAAAATGGTACCAACAGCTGCCTCACTTGGCGCTCAGCATTAAGCGGTTAGTGTTAAGACTGGTCGGGTTGGTGTCAGGATAATGCGACCGGGTGGGACATAATGCTACATGTCTGCGACATGATGTCCCAGCGCTAGGCATTACTTTAAACTGACACACTGCAGACATCGTAACGATAAGGCTGAAAAATTGTTAAGCTACGTTACAAAATCCAAATCACACCCACCCATACACACACTATTACCGTGTGCTACACACACACACACACACACACACACACACACACACACAGCGCCGGATTAAGCACCGTGGAGGCCCATAGGCAGTCAAACTTTTGGGGCCCCAGACCCACGGTCACGGTCTCATGGGGGCCCCTAATGGGGCCCCATAAAAGTCGCGGGGCCCATAGGCAGTTGCCTACTCTGCCTAATGGGTAATCCGGGACTGCACACACACACACACTATTACCGTGTGCTATTCAGAAGTGGACAATACAGTATACCTGTGTTTTTATTTTTATGCTAATAACACCAGTAATCAAGTAGGAGGCATTGGTTACGGTGAAAGATTTTCATTCCCGATCAACGTAATGGTATGCTGACGTCACCTCTGATTTGTGCCACTATAATACGATTGTCATATTGCCGCGGCAAAAAATGAAAGAAAGTGACCGTCTATCATAATGTATCATTGTAAAAAATATAATAAAAATTCGGATTTTGCTCTACAAAGATACCACATTTATTAAAAATGTTCAAAATTAAATGCATACATTTTATTAAGATCTTGATTGTGAGATTTTGCAACTCAACAAAGAAACGCTTTCATTCATTATGTAGTCATTATTATTTTTTTACCAGCTATACTGTGCAAGGTTGAACAATGGCGGACATGCAATTTTTAAGTACTTTTTAGAACGTGGAGCCATGTGGTAATACATGATCGCTGCCCGTCTGCCGATAATAAAGACGAACTACTAAAAATTTTATTGATTGATTAAACGTGTTTCATCTCACGTTTGTTCAAACTTGTGTAAGAGATCTCTTAGAGATGCTCTTTCTCATTCATAAACTGTCCCCTCTCACATCTTACCCCTCCCCCTTTTCGGAAATGCCAGAGGAGCGATCCCTCCTCTGTGAAACTCTTGTAGAAATAATTATATCATTTAAAGCGTTGTAAATTCATCTTATCATAAAGTAAATTATCGCAAGATAGAAAAAACACAAACAAAACTTCGATTTAATTCAATTTTCAAACAATGGAGGGCGTACAGAACCTTCCGAAATTGACTAGTACGATTGTTGTATGTACATTTTCCATACTTTTTCTCTTTTAAGCTGAGGATTTGCAAATGTCCTGAAATCACTGCGCAAGACAAGAGACGACATGTAATATTCTGCAGCAGTATCTTCATCATGCTCTTGTGTTTGAGCATCTTCCTTGTTGCCTTTGTACATATGTTAAACCGGGCAGACAAATCTAATTTCACCTCAGACGATGTAATAGATGACGTATTGCTTGTTGTTTTCGGAGTCGCAACCTTCGTATGTGTCATGGTGGCATTCTTTTCTCAGCGACACGCGGAGAGTTCAATCTTAAGAGTTGCCAGGGCATTCTTAGGGAATTCTATGGAGTGGACATACACCTCCATTGACAAACCATGTGATGCGACTGCCGGGGAGATTATTTGAGTATTACGAAGGAGCTGTACATACTTATAAATACCTTGGTGGTTCAAGACGACGGGCATTATCTAAAAAGTCAATGGGTAGTTGCAGCTGGGATACGGTCGTGCTGTATGTTATTCAAACAGAACGACACTCCAGGAAGTTTAATTTTTAATTTTTTTTTTTTTAAATTGCTCCGTAAGGTATTGTGATGATAAATAAAATACAGCTAGTGAGCAGTTGTACCCGAGATACTGAACTCACTGTATGTTATTCAAACTGCAAGACGCTTAAGAAAATTTACTTTTCAATAGCAACTTTGTTGAGCAAAGCTGTATTAGTGGAAATGGTATCACGTGTAATTTACATTTCCAAGAAGAGAAATAGCAAATCATACACTAATCAGTGCGTTATAATGCCGCAGTATGGCAGACAGCTGCTATATTCCAAAGCCGAATTGGTAATTGTACTACCTGGTGCATAGTTTTGTGTTTGTGATTATTGGTTGAATAGTTGGTTGTTGATGCTTATCTACCCTGAGAAAACCCACAAACTACATAGAGGTTTATTTTAATCAGTATATAAAGGGAATACTCATTTTCATGGTTTCTAATTAACGTCACTGTTCCATGAGTGTCCCAATCAAGTGGGCTCAGATTTTATAAACTTTCATATGTGCACCACACAATTCATTCTTTGCATCATGTACCATAATGCACGGCATAAGTTGTTTATCTCTACTAAGATAACCCTGCTTGTGGACAAGGAGTGTGTTAAACTTATATCCAAATGAATATACTTAAATGACTTGAACCAAAGTATATCTGTACATTACTTAACATCTCGAGTGTGTGTTTGTCTTATTCAGAATGCCATAATGATACACCCATTGAGCATTTATAATTATATACCCACCGAGCATTTATAACGATGTACCCACTGAGCATTGATATAATGATGTTCCCATTTAACATACACCCATTGAGCATTCATAATGATATACTTATTGAATATTCATAATGATATACTTATTGAGCATCCATAATGGTATACCTATTGAGCATTCATAATGATATACTCACTGAGCATTTGTAATGAAATACTCACTGAGCATTTGTAATGATATTCCCATTTAACATTCAAAATGATACATCCATTAAGCATATATGGTATTTGGAAGAACATTAAAGACAGTTTTTGAAAAACAAAGGCTGTATTCTTGGATATACTTTTCAGGAGCATGTAAATTGGAAAAGTTCTGAAACTTCTAAGAGAACTTTAAACCAGAGTATTTTTGGGGGGAAGAAGAAAAAGTAACTCCTAAAATAAACTTTTAAATAGTTATTTTCGTTTTCTCCGCTTTTTCCAGCTCTAACAAAAATGTCATTATCGTGAAAACACCTGATGGTATAAAAGATTCAACAATGTCTTACTTTGGAACACTTTTTAGACATTTATTGATATTTTATTTCTTTCGTTTCTCGGGACTAAGTCAATAGATGTTAGCTATGAAATCCTATATTCTATGCTGATGTTGTATTTTACACACTTATATTTTTATTATTATTTGTAAAGACTATTTTGAGTTTATCCTGAAAAGTTCCATACTTTATCCTAACTTGTGTATTTGCATTTAGTCAACATGGTATAGACTCTAACTAGTTTAGTCAACATGGTATAGACTCTAACTAGTTTAGTCAACATGGTATAGACTCTAACTAGTTTAGTCAACATGGTATAGACTCTAACTAGTTTAGTCAACATGGTATAGACTCTAACTAGTTTAGTCAACATGGTATAGACTCTAACTAGTTTAGTCAACATGGTATAGACTCTAACTAGTTTAGTCAACATGGTATAGACTCTAACTAGTTTGTTCCATATTTACGACTAATTTACAAACATCATATCATAATCTTTAATAATAATAATAATAATAATAATAATAATAATAATAATAATAAATAATAATAATAATAATAATAATAATAAAAATAATAATAATAATAAGAAGAAGAAGAATTATTATTATTATTATTATTATTATTATTATTATTATTATTATTATTATTATTATTATTAAATGTCAATAGCCCATGACTCATACGCACCATACATCATGCGGTACGAAAATCTGTTTAAGTGTGGAGCAGAAGCATTACGTACCTATTGCTATACATGCAGTTCAATTATTAAGTATTGTATTGTTCAGATTTCATGGTATACAAATGTCTTACATACTAAATACACGAATAAATTAAAGAAACCCATAAAGCCTGGAATTAACAAACATAACGTTTGTGAAAAAAATCAAGAGTTCCCGTATGGTGAGTTGATGATTAAACGGCATCTAAATTAGTCACTACATTTTTTTTATAATCATATTTGATAAAAGTCCTAAATTTTCTTCAAACAAGGGTTACATTTGTTTTGGTAATACTCCATACAAAGGCCATGCAGTAATGCAATAAAATTCACTTTCGATATTAACATTACAAAAAGGATATTATTTTTCTTAATAACAAATATTTTCATCTTCTTGATTACCACTAATTTGTAAGTTTCCCCGTCTAAGCATGGTGTCAGATGTTCTTTACTTATAACGTACTAAAATAATGTGACCATATTTTCTGAGAAAGCCATAACCTTACTTGTGCTGTAAACTATTTACCTCTTGATATTGGAAGACATGGTATTATTTCCCGTTATGAACTATATCAGGAAAGTGATTTCCGTTACCTGTGATATATATTTATTTTCAAAGCATTCTTTACATACTTGAACAACTTCATTCTGGTACGCTGATGTGATAATTTATACTTTTTATTTTGAATAAAGAAATTAAATTAATGGTTCCGTTCACTCAATTTTGTCCTCAATAAACTTTTTTTCTTTCTCTGCATGTCTGTTTTTATCATGTATTTATTTAATTCGGTTGTCAACAGTTACGTTATATATCACAGTTATATAAATATCACTAAGACTCAATTGTATTATACTAAGATAAAGAAAAGAGTGAAAACTAATGTTTGTTTTTTTTACAATTTACCAAGTAATCTATTTCCAGAGAATACAAGACGAAATTGCAAAGAACTTACATTATCTTGATTTAAATCCCAAATAGTTAGAAAAGTTATATCACAAGTCCAAATATGTGAAGTTCTAATTGAATTCAAAACAAATTAAAACACTGAATATATTGTTCTGCTAGTAGTCTCAAACTTGGTAATGTGCCAATGTCATGGATTGTGCCGACGTGTTAAAGTCTATTAATATATCACAACAATATAATCTAAAATGTCCTTTTCTGAATTCCCTATAATTCAACATTAATGTTTCCGTCTAAGAATAATGCTGATGAGCACATAGTATTTCCATCGAACAATTATTTGAATAAATTAATCCACCCTAAAAAGAACTGCAACAATAAGAATGAATATGCAAGATGTAAATCTACGATTCAGTAATTTTAAAATAAATAGCATGTTATAAAAGCTATAACAAACAAATATCAGGATGGCGGTCAAACGTTTATTTCTAGAACATTCGATGTTGTTAACAAGATAAGGTTTGTTATTACAAATATAATAAATAACATGGCATAAATTGGAGGGAATACCAATGTCTTAAACTTAGATTAAGATCAATATTTGTATCACATTGATAATGAAACTAATATTTAATATTTGTATCACATTGATAATGAAACTAATATTTAATGTATCCACATAGATAAATATTAGCTATGTATTAGACTGTTTCTTAAACGATGTCCCTAGTCGGGTACACAGTGAACTTGATCTTGAACTAAGGTCAATTGCAAAACACAATTATACCTAACATATAATCATGGACAAAATCAACAAATAATAAAGATTACATATGTATAACACATCCTTTCATAAAGACAAATAAATATTTATACAACAAAGTTTTATTTTAACTATTAGTCAACTATTTACGTAATTGCAAATTGCATAATATTTAGCCTTATAAATGATACAAAATATACACGGAGCAATATAATATTTCCAGACAGGTAAAAGTGCATCAGCAAAATAGATTAGCTTTCTCCTTGACATGCCTGATGTCAATATTGTATTCATGCAACGTCAAGCTCTACCTTAATGTCTCTGATTTTTGTTTTTCATCTTGCCAATGAAAGTAATGGGGTGGGGGATTGTAGTGTTGGCGGTGTGGTGATTTTTTATTTTCCTTCTTACAAGGTGTCTCCTTTATTCGGTTCTCGTTAATAAAGGACGATTGCCCTCGGTGCTATTGCCCGGATTGAGTAATATTAATAGAAAGTGTGGAACTTCCAGGTCGAATAAAAAGAGATCTGAGCAGATATATAGAACAGAATGACTCGAGACCCGTACTTGAAATACAACAGTTTAATCAATTTCAGACACATGTATGAGAGTACATATCATTTGGAAGATACACTTCTTTTGAAATAAAACATTCACCGAATTTCAAATACAAATGTATTTATATAAATAGCCGATCTGTTTAAAAGATAGAATCAGTTCATCATAGAAATGAGTGAATGGTAGAAGTCATTACCTTGTATACTTTCATAACCTGTTCTTTCCGGTTCACTCCAACTTCACTGCGTTGTTCTTCTCTGTTCTTTTCTCTCTTCTCTTTCCCTTCTCCCAGACCCCCGGTTTTGTCTAGCCTCTTTTCGTCCCTCGCACTTAGTGTGGAAAGGTGGACGGGTGAGATAGTACATACGTATATCTAAGGTAGGTTTTCAGTAGATTTCTTGGTAGTCTACAGTAGGAATTTAGTAGGTTTATTGGTACATCTACAGTAAGCATTCAATAGGTTTCCTGGCGGTTTATTCCCCTTGTAAATAAACAGAAAGCGACCTATGTCTTCTATCTGATATCCTACTGGAAATAGATCATTACTCCCCTCTGTTTATGTCAATGATGGTCATATCTGTGTTCAACAGATCAATGGCTGTCTAGTCAATCTAAAGGTGGCAGACCATAAACAAACTTAATGCCATAAGATGAATGTACTTCCTAATGGCTAATTTAACAACGACTTACATTAACGTTACACGAGACACAACAATTCCGTTCTTGTCTCAATTACACAAATGAGTGTAATTCATTACATGGCTTACTACGTTAGTTTTCAGCGAATACACACATTCAAGTCTTTAGCATACACGAAATCTCATTTGATACAGTGTTAATTTCAGTCAATACGCACTGAAGTCTTTACTATACGTGAAATCATCATAGATTGATAGAACTAATATTATATTTATACTACTTAAAAACAACAATTGTTTAGTTCACTGACCACTCATCACCACCGGATACCTCAGGTTGTCTTAATTTCCTCATACGAACCTATTTTTAACAAAAGAAGAAATATGTAGGTCAGTGACTTCAGTTTGGATAATATTCCTTTGAGAAAACAAGAATGAATTCTCAGGACTTTACTCTGTTCGACAATGAGTGATTGGTTTTTGTCACCCTGATTAACAAAAAGAGAATGAGCAGAAAACAATGGAGAGTGTCACAGGATGAAGCCGGGATGGGATTGGATTAGTGAAGACACCGAAAGCAACTGCGCTACTAAGACGTTTATTTATAAATGCAATTTAAATATAAACAAATCTGACACCATTCTAAACAAAAGATAAGGAAAATTATAAGTTCCTAACATGCAACTGTCAACAGTAAGTAACTCAACGAAAAAAGACCTCAAAGGATGATTTTAACGAAAGGAATTTGAAACTAACGTGAATAACGTCTTATCACCCGGTCAACAAATACAAGTATATGTATGAATTTACGAATATTTCGCTCGTTTAACGAGACTGGGATGTAAATGCCTGTAATTTTGATTATATCGTTCATATAACGATTTAGCAATGTAAAGGCATGTAATTTATGATTGTCTTGTTCATATAACGATTTTACTATGCAAACGTGAAATTATGAATTTATCGTTTATATAACGATTTTCGAAATGTAAACGTGAAATTATAAATTTATCGTTCATATAACGATTTTAATATGAAACTGGTGATATTTTTGCTCAGATGGCAATAACAATAATATGGAACACGTATTATATAATTATCGTCCACTCGTCCTTGTCTGTTGAAGGATCCCTCGAGAGCCCTCACATTTAACACAGAACTGATGGTCGCGAAGCCTTGATCCCTCGCGTCGAGAACACCAGCACACTCTTCCAAACAAACGTCACCAGACACAGCATATACGTCACAAAATAACACACGTAGTTCTGCGACTTCACATCACCCAACCATATATATATATATATATATATATATATATATATATATATATATATATATATATATATATATATATATATATATATATATATATATATATATATATATATATATGAGGCATATATAAGGCAGCACCCAACTGTACACAGGCAGTTCCAAAGCTGAAGATTCTACTCTCGTAAAGTGGTAAGCTTCTTGATAAGACTCGTTGTAATGTAATATTTACTGAGTATTTGCTCTATAATATACACTAGCTGTGATAGATATGCGTAGCTAGGTACTTAGGTTTAAACTGCAGGTAATGTGCATATGCAGCATGGGTTGAGTCGCGCTCAGTATTTCAAAATAACTAGAGCCGATAAAAAAAAAAAAACACCCTCGGGTGACTCTGTACGCGGCAGCGAAACTCGAGACCATTTTTTGACCACATATTGATACCAGTCATACACAATTCCGTGACAGAGAGGAACATTAACATGATAATAAAAGACTCTGAAAGGCTCATGTGCCCCTTAAAATTTTAATAGATATAGGACTGGCAGAATAACTAATAAGTGAACTCTATTCGGAGGAAGGGAGTAGGGTCAATAGAAAAAATACAATTATGCATATAAAAAGATATATAATTATGGAGGAAAAAACAAAACAAAAAACAATAGATTAAATATACATAACAACGATCGATATATATATATATATATATATATATATATATATATATATATATATATATATATATATATATATATATATATATATATATATATATATATATATATATATATATATATATTAATTGATCTGATTGAATGGATTCTCTCATTCTACCTGCAAACCGTTAGCCAATTAGAATCAGGTGACAATTTGTATTTTCAGTTTAGTGCCTATGAATGAATTCGTAGTCTATTTTTAGAACATGTTCCCTCTCTCATTTTGGTGGTGACAAGTGGTTCACCTTAAATGGAATCCCTAGGCTTTTAATAGGATTCCACGATTCTTTTGGAAGCCCAAATGGCACTTTCACAGCTCGCCTACATCTGTTGGAAAAGACATAATTCAATAGACCAATAAAAAAAAAGAAAAAAAAACAAATCCCTTCATTATAAAATGTATATTTGTGTTTGGAAATCATGTACATCTTTTTAAAGCAATCCATAAAAGAGACACTTACCTTTTGCTTATTTTAAAATTTCCAAAAATGTTCTTACAGAAACCATGTTCACGGTGATGAGGAAAATACACATAATATTATTTATAGACACTGAACTCCTACTACCCTTGTAATTTCACATAATTGAATTTAGTGGATATAAATGTAATAATGTATTTCTTATAGTTTGCAGTAGTAGATTCTCTAAGAAGAAGGTTATATACTGTCCGTAAGTTGTATTTCCGAAATATGCAATGCTTGCATGTGTAATCTCACATGACTGAATTGACTGGATTCAAATGTTATACCGTAATGCTTGCATTTATGTGTTTTGAGGTTTTTTTTAATATCTTAAAATCTTTTTCTATTGACACTTTAAAAAAAAACAATTTGCCAAATTATAGAACTAACTTGACTTTTTAATTTACTGTGTAGAGGTCGGAAAATGATGCTGTTCAGATAATTTGTTTTGATACATTAGGCAGAATTCAAGGTGTGCCACATTTGGTGTTTATATTTTTTTTTTTTCTTTTTTTTTTTGGCTTCACAGTTTATATTTCATCCACCCCTACATTGACTGTTACTCATTGTTTCAAATAGTGTGACGGCACCGAGTGGCCCTGTGATCTAAATCGATCACCGTTACGGATCACTTCCATCCCACCTCTGCCTGCGTGGACTCGGTTCTCGGGTTCGGCCAATGTGGGTATGTGAGAAAGTTTGCCAGTAGAATTTCGTGTATCGGTGGTACTTTCGGTTTTTGGGGGGTTCTTTATCTACCATTTATACTGGTCGCCATGTATAGCCTATCTTCTGCTAAAAATGGCGTTAAAGCCCACAAAAACAACAACAACAACAAGAACAACAGCAACAAATAATGTGGGGTTTGTTTTGCTTTGATTTAAGACGAAGACGGTAAGTAGTATCCATGAATTGTTTGAGCAAAGCGTTATTTTGCTACATTTTTCTAACCAACAAACTGGTTCTGTTTGACGTTAATATTGTTGGGGGGGGGGGGGGTTGTTTTTTAGGTTACATACATTTTGGTATTCATATTTTTTTATAAAGGGCAAATCTAAGCTCAGAATTTAATATGGTGGGTGTGTAAAATCTTTCGTTGAAAAACTCGGAATGACAGAACAAGAAACATAATGTTTCACACGTTTTTACATGTAGACATTTTGATTGCAATAAATTTGAGTACAGTATTACCAGTTATTATGACATACGAGAGAGAGAGAGAGAGAGAGAGAGAGAGAGAGAGAGAGAGAGAGAGAGAGAGAGAGAGAGAGAGAGAGCGTATCTCTCTTATTAGATCAATTTGGATATGGAAAAGGGTTTAAGAAAACATCTGATGCATGGTATGCAATGTCATATTGATGTTCTAGGATGAATATAAATACTTAGGTCTTATTTTACAAGAACAGGACGTTCTCAAACGGCCAGAATAATTTAATATCCGTAGCTAATAAAGCTATGCATTTATTTAAATACATACTTTGGATTAGAGCATTAAATGTCAACTGAAACTTAGATCAGACGATTGCACCAGTTTTGGCATAAGCTTGTGAAATTTGAGAATTTGTGAAATCTTATGTTGTCGCAAAATGTCACATTTTTCTTTCCTCAGAAGCATATCAAATGTCAACATGTGTACACCTCTATTAATGTTATATGGCGAACTTGGTCTTTACCCCTTAATTATCAGCATAAAAAGTCGCATGGTCAACTTTTGGGTTAAATTGGTTAGTGGTTATAAATAGAAACAAAATATCTTATTGTGCGAATTCTTTCTTATAAAAACACTTTAGTGATGATTCCTATAACATCACATATTTACTTGGAGCAAAATCTAAACTAGATGTTGGGTTAAGCTACGTATGTAGAAATCAAAGTTTTGTGTCCGTTAAATTGTTGACCAGTTCGGTAGTACAATGCCTGAAATATCAATACATACAAGCAATACGTACAAGCTTGGGCAGCTCACACCAAATCATTTACAGGTGTTCATTACGGGTTATTTAAAACTAGCCTGAAGTTACAAAAGATGTAATTCTCATTATCCAAAATAAATCTAACATTTTGATTAAGTTTAGAATTGCATGTCACGGGTTTCCAGTTGTGCTTCCCTTTAAAGACTTGAGAAGTTTATTGACTCTGATAGTCTTGATTTTCTGCATTGAGTTAAAAGTGTAGTTTCAAATAATTCTCTGTAAAACTCGATCCAGAATCGTCACCTATTGTGGGTTCTTCCGATAATCAATCACTTCTTGTTTCTTAATGTCGAATCAATGATTTTTCCAGTCACTTGAATCCTTTTAGTCGCAAATCTGGTGGTGTATCCAGTTAGCTCAATGGACTTGTTGGGACGTACGAAGAGCAGATAAAGTGCACCGAATCTCTTCGTTATATGGGGATACAGGCATATTCATTGCCATTCTTAGAACTTTTAACACAATTAGTTTTCGAGATTAAATAAAATTTGAATTGCAATCACGTATTTGCATGTACTGTTCATAAATCTGCCCCAAAAATATGTCAATAAATGAAATCTAAAAAATGACGTCACCACTACAAAAACGCAGTGTCGTCCAGATGTTAAAGGATTCCTTTCGTTTTGCGAGTAACAAATGTCAAATCAGGGTATGACTGGCAGATGTGTGTGTGTGTGTGTGTGTGTGTGTGTGTGTGTGTGTGATTTGGATTTTTAACCTAACTTTAACAACTTTCAGTCATTTCGCTACGATGTCTGCAGTGTGGCAGTTTCTAGTGATGCCTAGCACTGGGCATCATGTCGCAAAAATGTGACAAGATGTCCCGCCCACTCACATTATCTTGATACCATGCACTAACCTCTTAATGCTGAGTGCCAATCGAGGTAGCTGTTAGTATCATTTTTGTAAATCTATGACTCGGCCAAGTATCGAACTCAAGACTTCCCGCATCTGAGGTGGACGCTTCAGCCACTAGGCCACCGGAGCAATTTGTAAAATTTGCAACCTTAACATTAAAAAGAGTTAATGGGATCTATTTCTGGATTTATTTCGAATTTTCTTTAACGGAATATTCTCAAACTATTTGAAGGATAAAATAGGCTGCATGATATACACTAAAATATCATTTTGACATAGATGCCTTTAGCGTGACTATCAGGAGGAAAATATATAAATCAATGAACATGATATATTGTTAAAACACATTTGTGGAAATCGATAAAATACCAATGCAAATATGTTATATCCAAATCTAATGTTTCTTGTTCTCTTTGTAAACGAGAGAAAATGCGGTGTATAATCATTTTTTTTCCTAAGAAGAATTTTGTGCTTGGTATAGTGTTCAATATATTTATCTCAAACAGCGTAATATGATTTATTGTAACTGTATAAAGTGTCCCATTTTATCTTAAGATTTGTCTAAAATAAATAATTTGTTGTGTTTCTTTTCCCTTTATCTTCTTTTTGTTTTATAGAAACAACAACAATAAAATTTATTTATTCTGAAATTTGTTTTTAGTTAACACACACACACACACACACACACACACACACACACACACACACATCATTTTTTTGTTGTGAATGCATTTTGTATTCTTGAGCAACCACTTTGTCTTTATTACCTGCCCGGCTTTTGTTTGAAAAAAAATACATTGTTAGGTTTAGTTTCTATACAAATTTTATTTAAAAGTAAGAACACGGGTTCCTGTTTTTCTTTCTTTCTTCTATGATATTTGTGTGATCTTTATATTTCTTTCTTTGCTGCAAATTTATTTATTATGTATGCAAGCTTTCTGACCATGCCAATGTGCTTTTTTTCTGATAGCTTTGTCTGTAAGTTTCTTCTTTACAACCATTTTGTCATCCTAAGTATTTGCAGAAAATGTGCTAAAATTTATATATATATATATATATATATATATATATATATATATATATATATATAGAGAGAGAGAGAGAGAGAGAGAGAGAGAGAGAGAGAGAGAGAGAGAGAGAGAGAGACGTCACAGTCAGAGAGAATTCAGACAAGGCAATCCCAATTTATCTTGCTTGTTGTGTTTACTCTGTGCCGAGATATTAACATTGACCATTAAAAAGACTAAAGAAGACGATTCACAAGTATTTTGGGATGGATCCGACAAAACGTCTAAAATACAATTCTCATATAAAATTTAAATGCACTGGTATTTGGATGAAAGGAAAACAAAAGTAAAATGGAAAGGAAGCATGAAAAATAGTAATATTCGCTATTAAAGATCGAGTATAGTATAGTAACAGTTCTGTGTATCGTCTGAAATTTCTTGGATACATCTATAAAAGGCGATTGATACATTCACATCCTCGATTATCACTTTCCTGACACATTGAACATATTATCGTAAACTAATGAATTGCGATTGAAATCTGCTTTTATTTCTTTTTGTATGTTCTCACAATGTCTTAGGTCTACACATGTTTGCTAACCAAGGTTCAGATATGGTAACCCTAACTACACCTCGGCCACTTTTACATGATGTAGATAGATATCACTAGTACATTTTACAGTTTAGAAAGGGGAGGAAGAAAGCAACTTCACAGAGGTCAAAGGGTACAGTATTTGCTAACTCTTCCATAACTAGCATGACCTGAACAATTTTAAATCAACATACCTGGAACTGAGACATATAAAAACTATTCACAATCTCCTCACTGTTTACGGCACAGAAACACTTGTGTGTTTATTAGTACTCTCTGAATTAGGCTATTGTGGCACACTATCTTTCTGCTTTCCCACTGTATCTTCTTCAGAAACTTCAAAAGGTCCAAAAGACTAGGATTATTCTTAGAGTACCAAGAACTGATCGTGTCATCCCGCTGCTTCACAAACTCCAGTGGTTACCTATACGCAACAGAATCGAACATAAAATATCTTCTCTCTGGAACGTTTCGTTGGCTCCCTTTGGTCCAAAAGTCTCGCTAGTCTTACCCATAAGTATATTTCTGCTAGAAGCTTGCGCTCATCATCTGGCAGTCATATGTTTAGTATTTCCAAGGTAAAACTATATCTTATGGACAAGCTTTCTTTACAGTGTCCATCTAGATCTCAAACACAAATGCACCATTTCCATCTTCGCATTCAATAGTGCTCTCAAGACATGTCTTTTCCACCAGCAAGAAAAATTAAATTTGACATTTATCCATTTGTCATTATTTTTAGATTAAAACTGTATTGCAAACTCATTTTGTGTTGTAATGATTTTTATAAAACCCCATTTATATTATTCATGTTATTATTTTGTGTTAAAAAAATAATTTGCTTTTAGTGATATTGAGATATTATCATGTATTTCATGTTGTCTGAACGCAAACTGTTCTCATGACCTTATATGCTACTTAGTGTATTAAAGCGCTTACTGCTTTTCTAACATATAAGTTATTATTATTAGCATCATCATCATCATCATCATCATCATCATCATCATCATTATTATTATTATTATTATTATTATTATTATTATTATTATTATTATTATTATTATAAGTAGTAGTAGAAATAGCAGTAGTAGTAGAGTAGTAGCAGTATTAGAAATAGTAGTAGTAATAGTATATGAAAGAACGCGAACCTATTTTGTCATTGGTTATTCCTTAATTTTATTACAAACGAAGGGAAACAAACATTTGTGCTATATTTTACTTTCACTGAATGCAACAGTTTTAAATTTAAGTTGACTTTAGTTTTGTGTTCTAATACTTCTAATTTATCGTGCTACTCTCTCTCTCTCTCTCTCTCTCTCTCTCTCTCTCTCTCTCTCTCTCTCTCTCTTTCTTTCTCTTTTGGTGGATGTACGCCAGGCACTTCAAGTTGTCTAACGGAAGGGATGCAAACAATTACTGTGATATTTCTTCCGGAAATCACTAACAAAAGTTTGATCTTCATGCAATTATATTTCCTGTTTTTACTCTGTTAAAGAACGTGCATCTACAGCTAAACGTGCTTATAAGTGGAGTCCAATCAAAAACAATATAAACCATAATATGCCGTCTCATTATGCGTCTGCGGATCTGGATCGATGCCGTTTGTACTTGGATCCATCTTATAATCGAGAATCGTTGGTATACATTCTATCCGTGTACAGACTTTTAAAAAGAAAATAAAAGCCAAGTCTTTCGGAGAAAAAGTCTATTCATATTTCGAAGGGAAGTTCCAAAAGTTCATTCACCAAAGAAAACACACAGCTCGCTTACTTTTAGAAACAAAGACAAGAATAAATGACAACCAGCACACAAAGTGAAGTCTGAACAAGAATTGTGTTTCGCTTATGTCAACGTTTTATCTCCAGATTTGCGAGGTAAGTAACGAAACCGATTGCGAAAGCGCTTAAAATAAGTTTAACGACATCATATGCTTATCTACGCAGAACTGTATTGCAAACTATTTCGCAATGAGACAAGACTAACCTGAATGAAAAATTCCCAGAAATGATCTGAGTAATGCGATATTTATACCCTTAGAGACACAAAAGAGATGCGTTCATCCAAGAAGCAACGTTGTTTAAGCAATGCGCATAGTAAAATTACGGAGTGATACCTCCTTCTACAGTCATATCTACCGTCATTAAATGAAATAGGAGTGTGACAAATATATTTTTACATTCTTAATTGTGGAAAGTAATACGAACAGTGGAGTTTCCCTAATTTTTACAAACGTAAATAAGCTGAGTATTTGGAAGGTAACATATCTAGACTTTCTTTTTAGTTTGTCTAGTCAGACATTTATGCCTGGTCTGATCATATTTATTCTCTACGTGTTAGAGTTGACTTAGCAGGTGCTACAAGATTAAAAGAGATTGATGTAAGTACTCGATAACTTTTATTTCAGGTAATAGCGTATACATACAGTTAATCATCAGCCGCTGGATACAATGACTTAGCCGTGTAATTTTAATTTTGATCTGGCTGTTTCAAACGATAATGAGAAAGTTGTATATGTTTAGGGTTAAATTATTTTATTATAATTGCTGCTTTGGTTTGAAGTTGATGACAAAACGCGCGCGCGCGCGCGTGTGTGTGTGTGAGAGAGAGAGAGAGAGAGAGAGAGAGAGAGAGAGAGAGAGAGAGAGACTTTTGAATATAGAGAACTTTTTATTGTACATAAGCATTGCCTCGTCTTGGTTTCTGCTTATAATTAATGTAAATAGTAAAATGGTCCTTACCTCTGTCGATTTCCGTAAATGAATACTCTCAGCTTTATTAATAACGACCTTGCCATTACATTAATGCTATTATTAGATACTGTAAGTCAGTAGTATTATATTGTACCATTCAACTCGATTGAAAATATATCTGCGTCATTGTACTGTACCTATTCACTTTCTCCGATTGTTAGTGTTTCATCACATTTCAAATTAGCTCAGATTTTTCTCCTCTATCTCCAGATACTAACCAAAAGAAAAACAATTTTTGTTAAACATCCTGAAAACAAATTCATTGTGTGAACAGGTCGTTGTGAATTTCAGTAACATGGAGACCCAGAGTGGGCAACGGGTCGTAGTCAACCCTTCTTCCAAAAAGCAAATCGACCAGAACGTTTTGGATACCGTACTAGTGACAAACGCACTGGATCAAAAAAAGGCCAAAGCTGAATGCAGAATTTGCCACGATGATGAGAAGTCCGGGTCTTTGATAACCCCTTGTAAATGCTCAGGATCCATGGCACGTGTGCACCAGTCCTGCTTACAGGTAAATTGTTTTGACTTTGGAAAAGCTCCGATAATTTCTTTCTTTGGCGATTGGGCAAAAAAAAAAAAAAAAAATCCTAGCCGCTCCTTTCATGGTACAACTATTCTCTCTTTGTTCTGCTATTCCCGTATGTGTATAGTATCTGATCATATTATCTAATCCGTAATTTGAAGAGAGAGAAAAAAAATACAACGATTGCGTATGTCGGTTTTAAAAATACGCCACCCCACTAAATTCATCGGTGAAATTGTACATGTGAATGATTGCAACACTGATTGGAAATAGTCACCCTTTTCAAGTTTAATCATACCAAGTTATTGTCAGATAATCACTGATATTTGATTCATTAAAAAAAATCAACAGCTTAGTTCGATACGTCCATGTTACTACTTAAGAAACATACCCGAGTAATTTTTGTTTTTTATTTTGTACCCTGTTTAATTCGTAACCAGCGTGTGAGAAATTGGTCACGGTGAATTATTTTCACTGCCGATCAACTGGTCCGCCAAAGTGCTGGGTATTTCGAGATGATCCGTGACGGGAAGCGTTCTTAAAAGAACGTTCACGGCAAAATGAGTAATACCGTCACTGCCAATAGCATAGTAAAAACGTGAGTCATACCAAAGAATTACAAAAATGGAACTAACAGCTAATTCGCTTGACGCTCAGCATTAAGAGGTTAGTGTTAGGACTGGTGGGCCTTGTGTCAGGATAATGTGACTAGGTGGTCTGACTTTAATCAGATTGAGCTAGAATATAGAGTGATTCATTCAAACTGAAATTAAAACTAGAACCGCTAGTGAAATTTAATGCCTTACTCTCCAATTGCAATTTTCATTCCTAATTAACATATTTATATTTCATATTTGCCTCTTATTATTAATTATTCGTATGTACCGATGTGAAGTTCGTCAATTCAGATTTGTTTTATCACTGTATTCCGTATGGCATATGTGTACTTAACAGGTAACGTTGTAGTTGTTTGGGGATTAACGCCAATTGTATGCGACGTAGGCAATAGATACCTATCCTTTCTGTAATTACATTTTTCTTTTTACTTCTGTTTCTATCATGCCCTTCTGTGTGCGATTACAAAACATGCTCATCTGTGATACAAAATATAACACTTTTCTGTCCTATACCAAACAGCACTGTAACTTCCATATACCAAATAATGCGTTTTAAATACTCCTTTGTACACATTTCATGTATATTACCCTGAGCTACAGCTACACATTTCATGTATATTACCCTGAGCTACAGCTTTGCTATATGACGCTGCTGTTCCGTGCTCTCTTTATAATTTTCTATAGTACCAGTCCTATTCTGGTATACATGCAATTTCGAGGCTGCCAAAGAAAAACGTACTAATCGGTAGACCAAATTGTGAAGATGGGATATCACTGATCCAAAGTTAAATTAGGGTCACTAGCCATGTAAGTGATGATTTCCCGTTAAAGATATCTTGTATAATCTGATACCAACTTAAATGCACAAAGAATATCTTTGATACACTGCGAAAACGCTAGTCGCATTTGGGTATTTTCAAAACGGGGTTGTAAGATAAAGAAGACCTTTAAATCAGTTGATAAATCTGACACGAAACCTTTGTACGAAAAATTATGTTATCACAAACGTCTCATACTAAAGTTTGGGTCCTATTTAACTACCAAAATCTTTTAAATTTATTTATTTATGTTAGAAACATATATGCATTAAGTACACATGTTAATGTTATAACTGGTCGAACTGGTGTCAGGATCATGTGACTGGGTCGGACATAACGCTGCAGTGCAAACATCACTCTAAAATGCGACAGTGCTGACATGGTATTGATACGACTTGAATTGTTAAAGCTACGTTACAAATCTAAATCACACACACATACACACACACACACACACACACACACACACACACACATAATTATGATATATTAGGCAGTTGTAATTTAGACACGAAATGTAGAATATGACATGTTGTCTGATGTATTTTGGCAATTTTTATAGCAACTGCATTCTTTTAATTTCTAGGGCCATAATTCATTGCTTCTTTGACTTCTGATGATGGTCGTCTTAATCGTCCTTCAAACTTGATGTAATCAGAGCGTTCGAATTGTTTCTTCAGACATTCTAAGCCAAGGGCCGCATGTAAGGAGTTTCCACTATTGTGAATTCTGTCAATATTAGTTATTAGAATGAAGTGAATTTTAAACGGTCACCAAAGGATCAAATTTGTCGTTTTAGTGCAGTCAAATTGGGTTTCTAAGCCACATTATAAACCCTTAATTAAGAGGCATTTTTGGTAGTAATTATCTTGAGAAGGGCATTAGGACAGCAGTCCCAATGAGCGGCGGTCATCTTCTTCCTCTACAATTTCACCTGCACGATATGGTTCTCTACGTCGCTGTTCAGAGAATGCCTCAAGCCCTTGTATTGCAGTGAGTTTATGTGCAGCTTCTGTTAGGGTGTCCATGGAGTGTTTATGGACGGCGTCGCTATAATGCTGGTCTATGATAGGAACCACAAATAATCATTATTGGGTTCGCAATTTCCTAACTGCAAGTTGGCGCATCCCCACATATTTACTCACTGACGTAGTTCTGTGCCTTTCTCATGTTCTGTAGTGCAGCTTCTAGTCCGATTTCCAACAATGTTTCCAACTCGTCCTTTTCTTCTTCCTCAGTTATTTCACCAGCTTCACTCTCTTCCCTTTCAGCTTGTTCTTCCTCATCGCTATCCTCTGAGACGGAGATACTGCAATCAGTTTATATTTCCACGTTGTTACTGTTAACCTGCGTAATCTGGGGAGCGGAGGTTACCTTGTTCGGTTCTGATCGTTGACTTTCTGATAGGGGTTCATCTAACGCAGTAGAGTGGGTCGAAGTCTTTAGTAAGGCTGCTTTCCTCTCCTTGCGTTTACTGCTTCTGTCCCGCCTAGGTTCGTCATTGTCTTTAGAACCAGCAAAAACTTGGTTAGTCCCTTCGCTTTTCTCCCAGACTAAAAGTAGAGTAATACTTTTCATTCCAGCTCACTGGCTCCATCTGTCTGCTTGAGCCTTACCTAGGGTTGTAATTGCCCGTAGTGCTGAAGTAGAAATAGTCGCATTGGCTGGCAGGCAGCGCGCCACACCGTTGCTGTTAGTTGATTCGATTGTGGCATGTGCTCTCTGGCTCGACTTCATATGCAAATTCTGAATGCTGGATGTTGATGAATGACTGGCGCAAATGTTAAGTTACGTCAAAGATTTAAAGTCGCCTAGCAATCTAGTGCTTTCGCGACTAATGTATGCCCGAGTGTCAGGTTTTTCAATTGGTCGGGCTGTGTTTGGTTCCACCATAGTTCCGCGTTTATGTGCGATGTCGCTTTTCTCACGTAGGTCCAGTTGAGGAAAAAGGAAGGGGACCAGCAAGGACGCACGTTCTGTAGCCATGAATGCCAGCCCGTACTAATAGTTCAAATTCAATCCGGTTGTATTAATGGACGTTAAAAATAAAAATAAAAATGTATAAGACACCTGTGTAATTAATCTAATTCAACGAGTCTTGTAATTTCTTTACTCTTTCTTAAAATAGTTTGAATTTTGTGTACTTAGAGTACTTTTGCTTTTACTTTACGAATTATTACCAATCAATTATTGGATATCAACCATCTACCACATAATAGAGTCACGCAGTGTTTTGTTAAATAGTTGTTAATTTATCATGATCATGAAGAAATATGGGAGCTTTACAACAAATCCCAGGGTATTATAAACATGGTAAGTAAAGTAGACATCATCCAAGGGGACTGGAATGCCAAAGTTGGCAAAGTTGCTCTAAATGACTGGAATGATCATTGTGGACCTTCTTGCAATGAGCTTACCAATGAAAGAGGGAGACGGCTGCTCGAGTTCGCAAGCTACAACAACTTGGTACTAGCCAACACCCTGGGCCAACATAAAGCTTCACGATGCCGGACATGGCACGCACCAAATGAAACCCATCATAACCAGATCGACTACATACTATTTCAAAACCGTTACCGATCTGGCATCAATAGAGCAAAAACAAGAACGTTCCCAGGTGCTGATGTTGGGAGTGATCACGACCTCGTCATTATAAACTTCCAAGTGAGGCTGAAGAAAATTAACAAGCCAAACAAAATCAGGCTCATATTCAATCTTAAACAACTGAAGGACCCTCACATCTGCGAGTCCTTCCAAGCCTCAATTGGAAGAAATCTTGTTTCACTCCTTATGATGGATGTTGATGTTAAAATGATGACAGACACTTTCAACACACTCATGACAACAGCTGCCACGGATATCATTGGCCTCCGTCGCCCAAAGACAAAACCCTGGGTTACTGAAGAGATTCTGAATCTGTGTGATGACCGCCGAAGAGACCTCTAAAACACTAGACACACAACAAAGGCAATGGAGTACCTAGCAAGAAACAAGAATATAAGAAAAACTTGAAGATAGCAAACAAAGATTGGATTGGACACAAATGCACATAAATAGAGAGCCGTCTGATAAAGAATAACAGCAAAAAGTCAATCCAAATTGTGAAAGACCTCACCAGACAGAAGCAACCGAGAGTCAGTACCATTCAAGACGAAAATGTAAAATGCCTACAACCATCCGTCTACAGGAAACTCTACAAATTATGATGATTTCCCCATTTTCAAAGAAAAGGTGGAGTCAGCAATAAGATCACTGAAGAATGGGAAGGCAGCTGGAGTAGACAATATCTCAGCTGAACCTATAAGGAATGGTAAGGAATCAGTGATAGAGCTGCTAACAAAAATCTGCAACAAGATCTGGCAGACAGGCGAATGTCCAACTCGGCGGACGCAGTCACTGATTATAACACTCCTTAAACAAAGGCATTCTCCAGCTGTGCCAAAATTACATAACTATCAGTTTGATCAGCCATGCTAGTAAGGTGATGCTGAAGATAATCTTGAACAGACTGAACGCACAAGCAGAACAAATAATCGCTAAAGAACAGGCAGGGTTCCGGAGTGGAAGAAGTACAACCGAACAAATATTCAATCTTAGGGTTCTGTGTTCAAAGTACTAGCAACAAAACATCAATCATGTGTTCATATATTTCAAAAATGCTTTTGACAGAGTGCGGCATGAGACATTGTGGGCTACAATGAAAAAGTACAGCAGGTGTCAAAAGTTTACCAATATCATCAAGCAGCTGTACGCCAAGGCTACCAGTGCAATAATTGCTCAAGATTCTGTGGGGGACTGGTTCAAGACAAAGAGTACGTCAAGGCTGTTTCCTGTCACCCATGGTTTTCAATATCTACTACGAGGGCATCATGAGCGAAGCTCTGGAAAACCATTGTGGGGCAGTCAGCATAGGAGAGCGTAACATCACCAACCTACGCTTTACAGACGACATTGATGGGCTGGCAGGCATTAAAGATGAGCTTGCCACCTTAGTGAATTACCTGGATGAAACATCTTCCAGATTTGACATGGAGATGTCATAATACAAATCAAACTAGCTTTTTATGAAATTGATGAATGAATGAAAACAGTGAACATATTTCACATATAATGTTTGGTTTTCTTAATTATCTTTGTTCTATAATACAGTAAAAATAACAAAAAAGTGTGCTTCTTTTCTACATTTTGTCTTACCATTCTTTCTTTGTCACTCGAATATATAGCTATTTCTGTCTGCCCATCTCTCAAAACACTAGTCTAAAGACTTAATGTCACTCACTGTAGTAACACTTGTTTGCGTGCATGCGTACGTACGTATGAGTGTATTTTATCTGAACAAAAACGACCTTGTCACCTTCAATATATGGATATTATATAACGTGTTTTTTCTTCTGTGTTGATAGTAGATATTTTGTGTGTGTGTGTGTGTGTGTGTGTGTGTGTGTGTGTGTGAGAGAGAGAGAGAGAGAGAGAGAGAGAGAGAGAGAGAGCATTTGCGTACGTTTGTGTTGTAGATATTGGGGTTATTTTCTTGCGCTTTTCTGTTGACAGTAGGTATTGGGTTTTTCTTCCTTCTATGTTGATAGCAGATATTATGTCTGTGTGTGCGTCTTTGTTTGTATGCGTTCGCGTACGTTTATGTTAATAGTATATATTGGGGTTATTTTCTTTCTATTCTGTGTTGATGGTAGGCTTTGGTATTTTTATTCCCTTCTGTGTTAATAGTACATGTAAATTGTGTATGCATGCGTTTGTGTACGTTTGTGTCGATTGTAGATAATGGGGTTATTTTCTTCCTCTTTTGTGTTGATAGTAGGTATTGGGGTTTTCTTCCCTTCTGTGGTGATAGTAGATATTGTGTGTATGTGTTCGCGTACGCTTGTGTTGATAGTAGATATTGGAGTTATGTTTTCATCTTTTATGTTGATAATAGATATTGTGTTTGTGTTCGAGTACGTATGTGTAGATATTAGATATTGTGTTGTTTTCTTCTGCCCTTCTGTAATGATATTGTGTATGTGTTTATTTGAATACGTGCGCGTACATTGTGTGAATAGAAGACAGTGTGGGGTTTTCCATCTTCCCTTTTGTGTGGATAGCAGAGTGTGAGTTTGTATGCGTTGTAGTACGTTTGTGTGGATAGTAAATAATGTGGGGTGTTTTTTCTCTCATACCTGTGTGTAGATAGTAGATATTGTGTTTGTATGCGTGCGCGTACGTTTGTATCGATAGTAAATTTGGGTTTCTTCACCTTCCTTCTGAGTGGAGAGTATATTTTGGGTTTGTTTTTTCCTCTTCCTCTGTGTGAATATTACATTTTATGGTTTGTATTTTCTCCTGTACGTGTATGGATAGTAGATTTTGTTCTCTCTCTCTCTCTCTCTCTCTCTCTCTCTCTCTCTCTCTCTCTCTCTCTCTCTCTCTCTCTCTCTCTCTCTTGTGTGGATAGTAAATTTGGTGTTTATATTTCCTCCATCTCGTGCGTGGATAGTATATTTTGTGGTTTGTTTTCTCCTTCCCGTGTGTAGAGAGTGTATTGGTATGTGTGTGTTTTTCTCCTTCCTGTGTGAGGATAGTATATTTTGTGGTTTGTTTGCTCCTTCCCGTATGTGGATATTATACTGGTGTATGTGTTTTGTGGGGTTTTTTTCTTTCCTCCTTCCCATGTGTGGATAGTATATTTGCGGTTTGTGTTTTTCTCCTTTCCGTGTGTGAATAGTAGATTTGGTGTTTGTTTGTTCCCCTTCCCGTGTGTGGATATTATATTTGTGGTTGGTTTTCAGCTCCTTCCCGTGTGTGGATAGTATATTTGGTGTTCGTGTTTTTTCTCTTTCACATGTGTGGATAGTATATTTGTGGTTTTTGTTTTTCTCCTTCACGTGTGTGAATAGTATATTAGATGTGTGTTTGTGTGGATAGTATAGTGTGTGTTTGTGTGGATAGCATACTGTGTTTTCTGCATGCGTGTACGTTTGTGTGGGGGCCCCGAGTGGTCGAGTGATCTAAAGAACCTTTCGTTACGGATCAGTGCCATCTCACCTCTGTCTGCGTGTGTTATAGCTTCAGATTCGGTCAATGTGGGTATGTGAGAAAGCTTGCCAGTAGCTTCTCGTGGGTCGGTGGTTCTTCCTCCACCATTAAGACTGGTTGCCATGTATATATCGTGTACTGAAAAATGGTGTTAAACCCTACAACAACATTTGTGTGTATAGTATATAATGGGAATTTTTATATTAAAAAACTGTGCAATTTTTTATAGTAGATATTGACTTTTTTACCCTTCCCTTATGTGTGGATAGTATTCTGGGGGTTAGCTTTTTCTTCTTCCCAAAGTAAAATTCTCACAAGTTGTAGCTATAAATAGAAATGGGGAATTCATATTAATTTCAAAGGGTTTTTAGCTATAAATAGATCCATGGGTGTTTATCCACGATCGTCACACAAGTTGAGACTATAAATAGTTACTAGGTATATCCATTTTTGTCTAAACGAATGCATTCTAATGTTCGGTCTCCTATAAATTCTGGGACAATTTCGTCATTTTAGCGTTACTTTTAGCCACATCGATTTTGACTTTGGTTGGTTTTGTGTGTATGTATGTATGTATGTATGTATGTATGTATGTATGTATGTATGTATGTGTGTGTGTGTGTGTGTGTGTGTGTGTGTGTGTGTGTGTGTGTGTGTTATGCAATGCTATGCTATGCACATTTCTTATATCCATCAATATTTCTTAATGTCGTCTTTGTTCGGTTTATACGTCTTGTATTCCTGAACTGATTATTACTGATAATAAAGTACCTTGCAGCCGCACTTGACGACTTCTGTTGGGATGCCATATTTCCCTTTACCTAAGGACAGTTTCTTTAAGGCCTTCTTTAGTTCTGCCACAGATGGTTTATCGACCAGTTCGGCCATGAGCAGGAGGCTTTGAATGACGTAGAGGGCATCGTTGGTCACGTGGTTCTCTTTGGTGTACAGTTCAGAGTAGCATTCCACCCAACCTTCTATCTGCTTGCCGTTGTCGTTGATGGTATCGCCTGCAGCAGACTTCAGTGGTGCTATCACTATTTTCGTGGGACCCGTTTCTTTCTTGTTGCCATCGTACATGCCTCTGATGTTTCCAATACCTGCTGCTGACTGGATGTTCTGACATATCTGAAGCCAGTATTCATTGATGCACTGCCATGCTAACCCCTACACATAGCCTCTGGTAGACTTGTATGCATGTAGGGACCTCTAGCAAGGGGGGGGGGGGGTCGTTTGTATTCCAGGTGAGCACTGCGACGCTGTTATATGACTGGCATGAATGTGGCAGAGTCATCCTCAAACCAGTTGTTGTTCTTTGACTCCTTCGTATCAAATACCTGTGTGGCTGTGCTGTACACAGTCTCTCTGATGTCAACCCATCTCTCTTTGGCATTGCCGTTAGGAGGTTCTGAATCAAACGTCTTGGAGAGGGCATAAGTGAATTTCTCAGCCTTGTCTGGATATGATTTCTAGCCCACTTCAGTGCGTGGTTTATCCTCTTGCCTAGAATATATATATATATATATATATATATATATATATATATATATATATATATATATATATATATATATATATATATATATATATATATATATATATATATATATATATATATATGCATATGTCAATTATGCATTAGTAATGTTAAAAATCTCTAATTGCTCAAGCTACATTTTCTGCTTACCTTCTGCAACCCCAGAGGTCACGCACAACACTGGTAGCAATGGCAAATATTCCAATGCTGAGAAACACAGTTCAGTTTTCAATCGCTTCACACAAACTAGAAGATATTCATTGTGGTCCAAGAACTGCAAACAAGTTTCTCGAGTATGTGTTTGGCTAGTCAATTACTATCAGATACTAATACAACATTATCTGCACACGTTTCTTTCAGAATTTCATTTGCTAGTATTAAAATGTTTTTTTTCTGTTATTATCCTTCATTTCTCATGGTATTCAGATCATATAACTATTATTGTTACTGTGGAGAGAGACAGCAAACTGGATTCGTTTGTACTAGCTAAATACAACTCGTTGATAGTACATTGTGAGAATGCTGTTGACCATTACAACTTATTATACATTTGGACACCTAGTGTTTCCTTTTTCAAATGGTTTTCAGCTTCCCCCAACATCTGACATTTCATGAGAGTTTGGTAAAATACCTTCATCTGTTCCATCATCTGTCAGTTGCCATTAACGTTTGACATTATTAATAGAGACATTATCCAATCCTCAACCATAACGTAACAGTTAATGATAATTCCTATCCATATAGGGTTATATGCACATTCAGAAGATCGAAATGTGTATGCGCAGGGCCATAACATACAGAAAACAAAAACAACATGAACAGCAAACTTTACACACACACACACACACACACACACACACACACACACACACACTTCTGCTCTGGACAATTACCTGTATCGCCCAACCCCTACGTCGGCCATTTTTATGTATGACTGATTCTTATCTAAATTAATTGCATTTGCATCTCTTGCAGGCTTGGATCAAAGTAAAGTTTGCACCCAATGAAACGTCTCGTTGGTCACCAGAATGCGAAGTTTGTCATTACAAATTTGTAATAAGCCAGAAAATAAAGGTATTAATTTTTATTACAGACTGTTGCATTATTTGCATACTAGTCAATGTTAGGCATTCATTCCAATAATTACATAATCTATCTATCTCCGTCTGTCCGTCTGTCCATCCATCCATCTATCTACCTAGCTAGCATGAATTCGGCATGTGCAAGTGGTGATCTGATACGATCCATAAACCATAGAGCACTGAAATTTACAATGATTTGAAGTTCGATTTAACAACAGAACCACAGCGAGTAGACGAATACACAAAAGCAAATATCAACAACGAATCAAAATTTAGTTTCGTTCACGTAAACTAAAAATGTACGTGGTTAAAAAAGAAAACGTAAAAACTACTATTTTATGTCCTTATGTAGACGTAGATATTATGAGCCAATTGCTTATAATAATGGTCTCCGTGACTAGCTTCTATACCATTGCGTGTTGGCGCGTAAATTCAGGCATTACACATTGAATAGTGCTTCTGTTATAGTGCAGACAGTCGAGTCAGAGGATCAAAGGTGAAATAGAGTTACTGGATACCAAACCTTTTGTCACATCTTTGTCTGGAAGCTGCCTAGCAGAAATAATGTATATTATTTCCTTAAATCTAGGGTATGCGCTTTTCGTATTTACGTCTCAGTTTATTGCTTTCTTAGATTCGAGTGGTTATTTGTTTTATTATGGGAAGCTGGTCTTGGTGAGATATGTCTTAGCCCGATTAATTAGCCATTTTCAAGGAACAGACGTCATAATGCACATTAACCATAGGACTTTATGATATCACGTTTTTTTTTTTAAAAAATTAAATGGACCCTCCCTAATCTCTTAACCAGTGATGTAGCGAGAGGAGCAGGTGGGGTATTCGCCCCCGGCGCCGGTGGCTAGGGGCGCCAAATGGGCGCCCAAATCGGGTACAAGGTACAAAATTGCGCAACAGGGGCAGCCGGTGAGGGGCAAATTTGGGTTTTTTGCCCTGGGCGCCAAATATCCTCGCTACGCCACTGCTCTTAACATAGGGAATTCTAGTTATATATTTCTTTATGTGTATATTTTAAAGATTTTGTGATCAGGATAACATGTTTCCGGTTGGCATGAAGCCTATTAGGTCCCATCCTAATTTAGAAGTCTTGTTTGGGTGTGCCTTTTAGATTTGCATATTCATGACAGGGGTTCATTGTTACCATCAAAATAATTTTGAAGGTGTCATGCTCTATATTGATAAGCCGTTTATAGTGGTTGTGAAAACAGTGTGACGGAAGTGCACATATAAGAAGGAGTGAAATAGAGTTCTAAACTATCTTCTGATTGACCCGGAAATGGAATCATGCCCACAGATAAGAATAATTATCTGCAGTGGGTGTTTCGTGGTTTGTATTTCATGTATTTGTATTGTATTGTATTGTATTTGTATTGTATTTGTATTTCGGCCACCAAAAATAAAAAAGACTTACTGGTGAATCATGCAAATGTTAAACACGGAGTCACCATACAAATGTGAAGGTTTAATTTCGTTACTTGTGGTCATGAACTGATTATGGAAGAATTGTTTGTTATTTCTTCGCGTTCAACAACCTTTCAGTTTACTGTTGTCATGAGGTCTTTGAAAATAGGGGAAAACAATGGACTTCAAGCCAGACTCACGCACGTGGTTGTATCGCCATCCACCCCCAATCTTTCCCTTCAGGAAAATGCTAGAGGTGGACTCCTCCTGTGTAAATATAATGGAGAAATAACTGTACCAGTAAGGTGTTGCATAATTCGATATTTAACAGCATCAAATTATCATAAACGGAAATAAACACAAGCAAGTTTTATTGATTACATTTTCACCACAAAAAAATCTAGATGTAACATGTGGTAGGTGTAAAACACGTGTTATTTTCTATATAATTTGCAATACTTTTTCTCTTTGAAGCTGACGATATTCAAATGTCCTGAACTCGCTGCACAAGACAAGCTGCGACATGCGATCTTTTGCTTCAGCATCTTATTCATGCTTTTGTGTTTGATCATCTTCTTCGTTGCTTTTGCAAATATACGAGACCGGACTGAAAAGTCGAAGAACAGTAAAGGCGATGATAAGGACGACATATTACTTGTTGTTTTCGGAATAGCTTTTTTCGTAGCGATCATCGTGGCATTTATTTCTCAGCGACACGCAAGCCTTTCAATCACTCAAGTTGCTAAACAATTCTTCAGGAATTCCAAAGAGTGTACAGTTACCTCCATGGACAAGCAGTTTGATGTGGCCGCCGAGGAGGAGGTTTGATTATCCTGTAGGAAGTGTGCACTGTACATGCTAATACGTACCTTCGTGGTATAGGACCGTGTGTGTCAAAAACATTTAAAGCGTAGCTGTAACTGACCTAATCTTATGCGGTTGCTGTATGTTCCTCAAGCAGCTAGACGCTCCATAAAGTTTACTTGAACAAACAATAATTATGTAAGGCATTATAATGGAAATTGTATCAAATGACATTTGCATTTCCAAAAGAAAAAAGAAGTAGCAGTCATACACTATCCTTTTGCTGAAAACCGCTCAATACAATAGTATGGTGCAATATGGAAGAGCAATGCACTATGTTCCAAATGTGAATGGTATGGTACATTATTCTGTGTTTGTGTGTATTGATTTGCTAGTGTTTGATTGGTTGGTTGGTGCTTTGTTGGTTGGTTGGTGCTTGATTTGTTTCGTTCATCTTTGTGTACATATTTGCGTGAGAGGGAACAAACGTGGTAGATGACCACACTTTGTAAAACCTAGAAAGTTTTTCTTTTTATGGTTTAACGCCATTTTTAAGCACAATATAGGCTATACATGGCGGTCAGTATTAATGGTGGAGGAAGAACCCGGAAAACCCCTAGAAATAACCACCGACCCACGAGAAGCTACTGGCAAGCTTTCTCACATAACTACATTAGCCGAATCTTAGACTCGAACCCACGCAGATAGAGGTGAGATGGCAGTGATCCGTAATGTTATTCCCACTAAACATTCAAAGGTTACTGAGTACATTTCAGACTATATCATTTTTGGGGAAATAAAAGTACCGTAGTTT
Source organism: Unio pictorum (assembly GCA_030141615.1). NCBI lineage: Eukaryota > Metazoa > Mollusca > Bivalvia > Unionida > Unionidae > Unio > Unio pictorum. Next base: position 7,942,306 of record JARLTB010000219.1, on the reverse strand, counting down.
TTAGTCCTTGAAAACAATTTGTAGAAACCATTAAGTTGGAGACATTCATAAACGTTTTAGGAAAGTAGTGAAATCTCTTTTTTTTTAAAGAAAATGATGACTCCTTGTACTAAACATTATCTCCATTCACTCAGCTTTTTCTAGCTCTGGCAAAATGTTGTTATCCTCAAAATAATGGATGGTTTAAAAGGTAGAGTAATATCCCGATTTGGAAAGAATATTTTAGGAATTTAATGACATTGTGATATTTTTTGTGTGTTTCCGGACTGAGTTAAAGGTGCTAGCTCTGAATTAATCTATTCATAGATGATGTCTGATATACACACATTTATTTTTTAATTTTATATATTATTTCTGAGTTTGTCAATAAAATTAAAACACATTTTTCTCACGCATGTATCCGCACTTAGGCAACATCCTTTAGCTTGTACCTAGTTTGTTCCATACTTTGAATATCATGTTTTAGTATTATTCTCATTATTATTATTATTATTATTATTATTATTATTATTATTATTATCATCATCACCATTATTATTATTATTATCATCATCATCATCATCATCACCACCACCATTATTATTATTATCATCATCATCATCATCATTATCACCACCATTATTATTATTATCGTCATCATCATCATCACCACCATTATTATTATTATTATCATCATCATCATCATCATCATTAGTAGTAGTAGTAGTAGTACTGTTAGTAATATTATTATTATTATTATTATTATTATTATTATTATTATTATTCTGTTATAAAGATACCATTTCAAACAAAAATATTATCCATCCCATCATTCTAATATATTCTTAGGTACAGACGTGCTGTATAATACTGGCTTGCACACATTGTAAATGTATTGTGATGAGAAGGATTTCCTCATTTTAAGATATGCAAGCATAGAGAAACTTTGCTAATCCAGACTCCGTTTATCCAGAAACCTCAGTCTGGACTTGTTTTATCGGGAACGGAGTTCCTAGCCGTTAATTTGCTCCGTTAATCCAGAAATCTTAGTTCCGGATCCGGAAATCAAAATTGGGGACCTGAGTGTAAAATTACTATATGATACTTGTGTTACAGTGATACTTTTGTTGGTATTAGCAGAACAAACTCAATATGATTCTGGCTCTGTACTGTATGTAAACCAAATACAAATTCCGTGAAACAGTATGGAATCAGAATTTGCAAACATAAATGACCAAATATCAAGTATCACAAAACAGATGGCTGTGTTCGACAAATCAACCTCTCTACAACTTGAAGAAATCAAACAGCAAACACAAGATACGAAACTTGAAACAAATAAGGAAACAGCTGTATTGTTGAACAAAATACAAAATGTAATCGAACTGATACAAATTAATAATTACAAAAAAATACCCAAAGACAGATAATGAAACGGACACTACTCAGACCGACAGCAGTCAACCAAGAACTTATAAACCAACAAGAGCTATAAAAAAAAACGATACGAACATCATCAAATGGATCAAAATCGACTTAGTCGTTCTCTTCAAAAACCAACAAAGACACTGATTACAGGATCATGTCTCCTGATAGGTATCAGCACCAGAGGACTTTCACGTAAGATACACGTAAAGTCATATCCTGGTGCCACCATTGACAGTCTCAAAAGAGAACTGAGCAAACTTGACCTAAATAATTATCATACGAATATATTACAAGTAGGTGAAAATGACGCTGATAGAGATCTGGAATTAAACCAGCTTGAAGTCAAATAAATGTCCCTCATCAATCCATTGCTAGTCCAGGTAGACAAAGTCGTTATACATGGCCTTATTCCAATACGTGCCGTGGATAAGACGCAGTATGATGACATGTTCATAGATATTTGCAGATCCTTCAACATACCATACGTATCAAATCACGACAGCTTTTTGCTAGCGTCGGATCAGCTACCACCTTCTCTCTTAAACTTACCTGATTCACAGGAAACATGCGGGCACATCAAACCTATTGAAAAATATATAAAGTGTTACTTTTGTTCTCAAAACAACATCTTCCAACGTGAATAAGCACTACCCAACTGAACAATACCGACACAGGCAACATAAACCAGAGTAATTGGTGGGAATAGAAACATCAACATAATATACTGAGTACATGACAAGGTTATCGGTGATGAGGTCTCTTTCTCAGACTCGGGAATAACTAATAAATCTGTCTTCATTCCTACAACGATTGAGAAAAATGTAAACTGTACATTCTTTGGTCTGAAAAAGAAAGGTTTGCAACTTTCTCAATGCAAGACATCTTACCAAAGATCGATGAACTAAGAACTCCATCTTGATGTAATTGACTATGCGAAACGTTGCTAGGATGTAATGTATCTGACTGTGCTATCTCTATTAGCAACTGTTCTTTGGAAAGACGAGCTGGACCACAAGGCATAGGAGGAGGGATAGTCATGTACGTTTCAAATACCTTGACATACAAGAGAAGAATATATTTTGAAATTTCCAAAAACATGAAACTTATTATTGACTGATACAACTACAAGACCTTACACAGGTAAACAAAAATGCTCCAACAAGAGTAACATCCTGTACATCTACTCTGATCGACCACATCTACACATACCATCCTATCAATATGTACGAGTAATCACTGTCCTATATTTGTAACTCGTAAACAACAGAGCTCCAAGAAAAACAACTTACACTCCAACATGCAATTCAGATGCTTTAAAAACTTTGCTGATAATGAATTTCACATCAAACTATCGCAAAACATTTTCTTAGTAAATTTCCTTAACATAGACACAGCTTCTGACATGTCTATCTGGAACCACTGTTTTCTGACTATCCTTAATAAACAGGCTCCCATACGCATTAAAAGAATTAAACGATCAGAACAACCAGAATGATATACTAATGAAATCAACTTAAACGAAACCTGTATCTCTATATCTATGTAAAATGTTAATTGATGCCACTAGTTAAACTGATGAGCTCTATATTGCAAACCAAGTTAACGTCTGGGTTTTTATACTAATATCTCCGAACCAATTAACAGATATAATCTTACAGAAACTAATTTAGACAAACTTGACAGGTCTAATCCTATATAACCTAATTTAGACAAGCTTAATAGGTCTAATCATACAAAACCTAATTTAAACAGACTTAAAAGGTCTAATCCTACAGAACATAATGTAGTCAAACTTGACAGGTCTAACCCTACAGAACCTAACTTAGACAAACTTACTATATTCTTGAATGAAAGAGTATCCGATCGTGTTAGTTTCAAAGATCCCTTTATAACTATAAAGTATAATTCTGATACTCCCAATAAACTTGACAAAAACAAATCAGCTTATATAGATGGAATTCGCCCCAAACTCTTAAAATGTCGACTTAATCAATTCCGGAGTCGGTGAAAGAAATAATTAGCCCTAGTATCACTTCATGTATATTCCCAGAACCACTGAAGTTAGCAAAATTATTCGCATTTCTTATTCATGTAAATTCCCAGAACCACTGATGTTAGCAAAATTATTCGCATTTATTATTCATGTAAATTCCCAGAACCACTGAAGTTAGCAAAATTATTCGCATTTATTATTCATGTAAATTCCCAGAACCACTGAAGTTAGCAAAATTATTCGCATTTATTATTCATGTAAATTCCCAGAACCACTGAAGTTAGCAAAATTATTCGCAATTTATTATTCATGTAAATTCCCAGAACCACTGAAGTTAGCAAAATTATTCGCATTTATTATTCATGTAAATTCCCAGAACCACTGAAGTTAGCAAAATTATTCGCAATTTATTATTCATGTAAATTCCCAGAACCACTGAAGTTAGCAAAATCATTCGCAATTTATTATTCATGTAAATTCCCAGAACCACTGAAGTTAGCAAAATTATTCGCATTTATTATTCATGTATATTCCCAGAACCACTGAAGTTAGCAAAATTATTCGCATTTATTATTCATGTATATTCCCAGAACCACTGAAGTTAGCAAAATTATTCGCAATTTATTATTCATGTAAATTCCCAGAACCACTGAAGTTAGCAAAATTATTCGCATTTATTATTCATGTATATTCCCAGAACCACTGAAGTTAGCAAAATTATTCGCAATTTATTAGGGAAATTAAAAGAATGACCCATCCAACTATCGACCCATATCTATTATATCCGTACTTTCAAAGATTATTGAAAAACATATCAGTAAGCATATTTTCAGATATACTGACATGTACCAACTCCTCCATCAGCTCTCGACAACATCATTCATGTCAAACTGCATTGACAAAACTTATAGATGAAAGGCTACTAGCAGTATAATCAGGCAAACATACTTGGGCAATCTTCATTGATTTTTAAAAAGCATTCATTTGGTTGACCATTCGGTGCTCATTGAAAAACATTCATCCTACAAGTTTTCTCCAAAACTTCAAATCGACCTCAACAACATATCAGTTTGGTCTCATCAAAACAAATTGCATATTAACATTTCTAAAACGAAATGTATGGCAATCGGAACAAGGTAGTGTATATCTACTAACATGGATTTAATTCTAACTCAAAATGGCTTAGATGTATTTATTGTCAAAAATCAAAAACTTCTTCGTATCTACATTGATCAATACATCAGCTGGAATGCACATTATCACCTATGTGCAATGGTAGTCAAAAGAATCACTTTGTTAAAAATGCTTTCGAAATTTATACCTCACCAGTCACTTGAACTTTAATTTTCGGGTTATATATTACCATATATGACTCCCTCGAATGTTTTGTTTTCACGTCTGCAATGGCTACCTATAAAATCAGAGACGTAATTTGATAGCTAATCGAATTGCGCATTCAATCTTATTCATTCGTATCGAATAATTTCCATTCCTATACGATATTTTGCATTCATATATGTTATTTACCACTCGTGTGCTAATAGGACATTTCAAACAAATTTGACATATTTCCATTATGTTTAATATGATTTCACCTGTCTGGTACATGATACATTGTGGATATCTTTTTCAAAAAATTGTATTGTAGACCCTCATCGCCAAATATATTAAATTAAAATAAAATAAGTAATTTTAAAAAAAGCAAGTAAAGCTAAACTAACACATGCATGCTTGTAAAATAAGAGAAGAAAGCTCATATAATGAGACCAATATTCAAATCAAACAAATAAGACACAAATGAAAGACAAGCGCTGTAGGATGTAAAAAGCGGAATAAAGCAATCCTAGAGCAAACTGATAACCACTGAAAAAGAATAAAGTCAGGTGACATTTTAAAAAAATACAATCAGCAAGGCGACACTCATGCAAAGAAAAGAGAATCTCAAAATAAATTAATACAATGGAATGGAAAAAATTAGATAACCACATACAAAAGTAATTCTTAATCGAAACCAAATGTCGAAAGAAAGAAGAAAAAATACGAACACAAAAATTAAACACCAAGGGAAATAAGCTATATTTATATGAAACAAAAAAAACCTGGATAAGCTAACATAAAATGAAAGAAAGTAACAACAGAAATTTCAAGAAATACAAATATGTACATAACAAATGCCCTAAACACTGTTTGACAAATGAACGAAAAGCAATAGTAAAATAATCAACTTCAATAAAACTTGAATAAAACAACAACAGAGTCCCTGCATTGTAAGGCAATACTAATTTGATTGAGCCATGAGTGCAAAACAGTTGGCTATCGCACATCTATTGAGACAAATTCTTTAACTAATGATGTACAGCTGTTAAATGAAGCTGTCTTTATTTGTCACTCACCAAACAAAACATGTGACTGCGATCGCCGCCGATGACCACAATGTCATTGAGAGTTTTAAGGTCGCCCCTAAAATTGAGTCGGGCAACATCACTGGTGTAAGTGGTGATGGCCTTCTATACAGGAAGTAGTCTGGTTCTTGATTCATATGCTCCCTGAGGATGCAACGCGGGGAGGTTACAATGGACGGAACCAGACTACTGTACGGAATGATACAACAGTATGGTCAGAGCATATTTAAAGTAAACAATAGTCCGTCTAGAGGAAATTGATGTACTACTGGGCAAAAGAAAATGTATAGAAATTCAAGATAAGACCGTTTCATCCTTTTAGCTGTTAACTGCTGAAAATATCACTGCATTGTGAGATTCTATTTTTGGCTCTGAGTTCATATTCTTTAAAAATAATTATTATCTCTAAGTGCATCAACATAAGGCTTCAGTGACTGAATCAGATTGACGGCGATTGATAAATACATATCTGATTTTTGTAGAGTTTTGCTTGTTTTACTGAAGAGTCCAAGGATGTCATTCCAGAGAATGGTGAGGAATGCAATTTCCAACGTATCCATCCTTTTGCTTTGAGCTGCTGATTTATAGGATGCGTCTCATTGTTGGTCCTTGTCCTGTGCAATTATATCGAGAGCTGATTGAACTTCTTGCACACATGACAAAGAGCCTTCACAGCATCAGCCTGATTGGACCAACGTATATCTGAAAAGCGCTTCATTACTTTGTGTTCATGTCCTAAATATGTATACATGTCAACGATGTGTTGATGCCACGAAAAAGGCATATAGTTTTTGAAGACAGTCGACGTAAGCTATGACTTCCATGCAACATTCAACAGCCTTCACACCAACAGAATTCAGGGAATAGCCCGCACACGGAACGTACACAGTTATTTCGTTATTCCTTTTATTCCAGCTTGCACGCCTGAATATTGACGGGACATTTTAGAGGCATTATCATAACACTGTCCATGGCAATCTGCTATGCTGATGTTGTTTTCTTTCAAAAAGTTCACGATGGTGTCCACAAGATACTCTGCTCCATGACCGCGGATACATACAAATCCTAAGAAACGTTCCCCTGATGATAAATATTTCATATTTCTCACGGTCAATGTCAATTGTTTGGTGTGACTCACATCCGGGGTGGAGTCCACACTAAGAGATAAATATTTTGTTTTTGCCATAGCTCTGAAAGGATTGAGCAGACAACTTTCGTGCACATCAATGTGAGAAACTCTTCGCATATAGTTGCTGATAGATATGAAGGGTTACCTTTTACAACACTATTGCCGTATCTCTTCAAATGTCAACTGAGAAATGTATCGAATTTGCTAATTTATTCCAAGCTTCCTAAATACTTTCCATTGTGCTGTGAAGATAGAATCTGATTGTCACCTCTAAAAGACACGCCCCTGGATGCCATCCACTTTAACCCGTTGCAGGACATCGTGCCAATACTGCTGCTTCACTAATTGTGTATGAATGTGGCCAGCTTCTCTAACATGCGCAGTGTAAATAAGCATGCACTTTCGATGACCATCGCCAATTTCATGTTCGCTAAGACGTGTCATTGCATTCTTCCAATCTTTAATAGCCAGTTGTCCATAGAGCAGAGTATTGACCCATCGTAGTTGTTGAAAACAAGCAACACACATGCAATACAAACTGACAAACGCGACAAACTGATTCACCATTTCGCAGTCATGGCGGAAACAGGAATCAGTTAAGCAACGTCTCTTCATCTTATCTCCAGTTCCATACACGCGCTGAGTAATACTAAAATAAGATGCTTTATGCTGGCAACTACCAGGACCTCTACGAATGCAATACAATCGTAATTCCTCAGTGATTGCACTCCACAAAGCTGCATCTGCTGGATAGCCCGCCGAGCTGACACAAAAACCAATGCACTGAACTTAGATCCAGGTAAACACACTGTCTGCAGGAAAAAAATAATATTAAATTCAACTTCAACCCACTCCTCTCAAGATATCGGTAACTATTTAATAGCATGTCCCTCCATCTCTGATCCTGGAGAGAGAGAGAGAGAGAGAGAGAGAGAGAGAGAGAGAGAGAGAGAGAGAGAGAGAGAGAATCCACAGTGGCTTTCTAACAGTAGTCCCTATTCAAGGTCCATAACGAGGCGGTTCAGTAAGATTCTTTCAGATTCAAACCAGTCGTGATGCTTTCTTGTTAAGGGTCCTAGGATTTCCGAAGCTATGTTGTAAATAATCTCCCTGAATACCAGTCGGTCTCCACATTCTGACTGTCAATAGGGGTGGATTTCAGACGTTAATCCAGGGCATCCACGAGAGACTGTTTGGTACTGGTGCATTTCAGCTTGTTGATGTTCAGAAGTTTAGGAGCCTTCTTTCGCTGTGTGCGTCTTTTGGACGAAATGCGGTTGTTGTGCTTGGTGATGATGCGGCGGTAGTCTGTCCAGCAGTAGGCCGCACAAGGACTTGGTCACAAGAACATGATGCCTGTCCCTCTTCCTGACAATGACGTAGTCGATGAGATTGCCAGTGCTTAGAGCGTGGGTGCATCCATGACGTCTGGTTACGGGTAGTGAGGCGAAAGACTGTATTGTTGATTGGCAGTTTATGCTCAGTTCAAGTCTGGAGCAAATGAAGACCGTTGCTGTTACGGTGAACCATTCCGTGCTTTCATAGCACTCCATCCCAGGCAACGTGATCACAGCCTACTCTTGCATTGAAATCGCCAAGAATGTTGAGCTTATCTGCCATTGGAACATCTGCAACGACGGAGTGAATATCCTCACAGAACTTGACCGTCACTTAATCTGGGTTGGTAATGGTTGTAGCATTGCAACTGATGATGGTAAGGTGCTTTCTTCCAGACCACATCTAAACACACGTGCAATGAATATACGGGATTCTATTGAAATGTTTTATTATTATTATTATTATTATTATTATTATTATTATTATTATTGACCAGTATAGTATTAAAACTAAAAACGTATGGTTCTTTATTTTGTATCCTGCTATTACTATTGAATAAAAGATTCCCACATCTCTTTGTATAGAAAATGGTAGAGAAAGAAATAAATTGTCATTTCGTTGTAGCGATTCTGGCAAGATGTGTACTTAGTTGTGCATGACATTCTACTTAAGCTTATAAAGAAACTTTCAAGAAAAGAAAAATAAGTGCAATAATTTGACGTGTTTAAGCTAAGCAATGCATTTATTCTTAATTTTAATTTGTTCAAATTTAAGCAAATATGAATGTAAAATAGCTAACTATTTTTGTTTAAATGTAACGTTAGCTTTATGTATAAATTTCTAAATTTAGCACACGCACAAGTACGTAGTCTCAGATACTAAATGTGTTCATAGATAATACTTGCCGGACGTCGAAATGTGAAGACCCAGAATTGACAGCGCATTATTCACAGATCCATATTATCTGCTCGCAGCTGGTCGCCAGTTTGCTAAAGTATATTAACGATCGCATAGCCAACTTGTACCTCATCCGAATGTGTTCGAGCTCAGATTTATATTTTTTAAAATCCTGGTGTCATGATAACGTGACTGTGTGGGACATTATGATACATGTCTGCGGCACGATGCTCCAGTGCTTGACATCACTCTGTCACACTGCAGACATTGTAGCGACTGAATTTTTAAACAAAAGTTACGTTAGAAATCAAACACACACACACACGCGCACGTCTTATCCAGAAAGACTATTTGCACGGCCAACGTGTATGTATTCTAAAGTACTAACATTGAAAGCTTCCAGGTAGCTTCTCGTGGGTTAGTCCCAGTTTCCTCTGACCCTTGCCATCCCATTTTTTTATATTTGGACATTCCTGTTAGGGTGTAGGGTCAGAGCGCACTCCCTATCCAAAAGTTGGAATTCGTCGGCATGGGGTAGCTGTTTACTTGCCGCCACAGCAAACTTAAACTATCTTTCATCGAGATATACCTGATTGAAAGCGATAGTAATATGATTTATTTTCTTTAAAAACTCGTGAACATAGCATTCATTATGTCTTTAATCTGCTGATAGACGAGACGAAAGTACATCGTTGCTGAAATTTGACCTGGAGCTGGCCATGTGTATTCTTAGTCACGTGACTGCACAAATCTCGCAAATCAGAGGAAACTCAGACAACTCGTGGGTCGTTGGTTCTTTCTGTGGGGTTTCCCAGGTACTTCCTCCACCATTAATACTAGCCGCTATGTATAGCCTATCTTGTGCTGAAAAATTGCGTTAAACCCTATAATAACTAACTTGACGTACGACTGTGATTACCTTAATTCCATGTTTGAAAGTTATTGTTTATACTCATACAATGCTATATATTCTTTTACCACCTTTGAAAATTTACGAATAAATCTCGTGAGAGAAAAACACCAGCATAGCTGCATTCGAATAACTGTTATTTGCTCATAACAAATTCTCTTCATAGTATGTTCAGACGATTTTGCATTACACGGGTTACGGCCCTTGTTTTTCGATTTTGAGGAAGTAAAAGCATTCATCATGACGATGACACTTCCTACACGTTGTGGTACTATTTATTTGTTAATTTTCTTTGTTTTCTGCGGTCTTTGTGGTAGTGACAGCTTGCTAGATGCACAGACTGATGAAGAATTAGATGGGCATTGCCAGAAAACAGACGAAGGAGAATTTTGTGGAAGTAATAAAGTTGAAATCAATTTGACGAGACTGGAGGGTGGAAAGGTAAAATATGCTTGATTGATTACATGGACTAACGTCGCGTGCGCCCAAAATGGGCTAAATTTTAAAGGGGGGAGGAATTAGTATCACATCCCCCAGGTGTTTATGTGCCCATGGGGGACTGCTAAAGTAGACGTCATGGGGTAGCGAGGGTAGGGCAGGTGGGGCATTCGCCCCGGGCGCCTATGGCTAGGGGGCGCCAAATGGGGCCCAAATCGGCCCAAAGTATCAACATAACTGCGCAACAGGGGCAGCCGGGGCGCAAAGTTGGGTGCTTTGCACTGGGCGCCAAATACCCTCGCTACGCCACTGACGTCATGTGGTAGGACTATATTATATGTCCCTAACTACCAGAATTATTATTTCTTTTTTTAATTGATAAGACTTGTTTTTTTATTTCTTTCATAAACTGTTAGTTCTTTTTTCTCATTTTTCACTTTCTATTCTCTATTCTAAAGAAGTAAATTATTTGTTAAATTTTACAAAGATTGTTGTCTTCTCTCATAATAAGAGCATAGACTTATAACATCATTAAATATATATTTTAATTTTTTAGCTCTACCTGGTCATCTGCTGTGAGATTTTATGGAATTGTCTTTTTGGTGTTGTTTGTCCTTTGGTTAGCATGAATTTGTTATTGCCACAGTCTTTCTAAATGACTTGGAGGATTGCCACACATTCAGCCCATGGTCTAGTAGGTCTTAAGTGAAAATGGTGCCAGCAGCCATCTTGAAAATGTTTTTATTATTTGTTCTGAATGGATGGCCATATCATTATAGAGTTTTCAGTAAAAAAAATCTTATGCTATATGTTTGGTTTTGACTGAAAATAATGCCAATCTGATGTCAAATCTGGCCAGCATAGTAGCCTTTTTGAATTTTGTTTTTATCTTCTCCTGAATAGAAAGCCATGCAGTATTGACATGAAGCTTCCACCCAAAAATTTCTTATGTCTATTTGGTCCTAAATACAAATGATGCTGATCTGAAGTTGATTATGGCCACCACAGCGGCCAACATGAAAATTTAATTATCATTATCAATACAACTCCAGAATGTATGGTCATATGAATGAGATTTTCAATGAAATACTTATGGTGTTGGTCCAAAATGAGAGTGGTACAAACTTATTTCCATCTTTTTATTGTTACATGGGGTGTTTTCTAGAGACTTATGACAATATCTACTTCGTTCACACATCCAATATGTTCACCATTGCAACCATTATGAAATTGGTTTAATTACTACGTCTGAATTTATGGTTGTATTACCATGGTGCTTTTACTTAGACATATTTTGATAGTTAGTGCAAAATGACTGTGGTGCAGCTCAGATATACAGTATGACTGCTGCAGTGGCCTTCCTGTAAGTCTTGTTATCACTGCTTTGGAATGAATGGTCATATCAACTTGGGGTTTTAAATTAAAGATGTCCTGTGATGGTATTGATCTGACCTACAGTATGGCCACCAGAATGACCATCTTGAAAATCTTGTTATCACTACTTTTCTTAGATGTTTTGTCATATTAAGATTGTGCTTTCATGAAAAGACTTTTTATGATGTACAGTTAGTCCTAATTGAAAAATAGTATTGACCTGACCTACAGTATGGCCATCTTAATGGCCATCTTGAAATTCTTGTTATCACTACTTGTGCTTTCATGATGATGCATAGTTGCCAATAAATGAAAATGGTGCTTACTACATGTATAGTGGATATTATGACAACTTTCCTATTGTTACTTTTCCAAAATGTAAAGTTATGTCAATATTACATTTCCACCAGAAAAAGACTTCTTATGCTGTTTGAATATTCTTAAATTAAAATGGTGATGATCAAATATTCTAATATGGCCATTTTGAAAATCCTGTTATTGTCACGCCTTTTAAATGTAAAGCCATTTTGTCATCGGTTTCAGCAGAAGACTGCTTTTTGGGTCTAGCTGGTCTTCACGAAAATAATGCTAACTGACCCTTAATATATCCACCATGGTGGCCAAGTTGAAAACATAGTTATTTCTACTCCTACCAGATGAATGGCCACATAAATATTGGGTTTTGACCAAAATATCTAAAGACTTTGTATGATACCTTATTTGGCCTTAAGTATGCCAATGATACAGTCCATAAGCTGGCCACTTTGGCCATCTTGAAAATCTTGTTGACAATGGATGGTCAGATTGATATGGGGATGCCAAATAAAAACTTTAAATGATGTCTGCTGGATCTTGAATGAATATGGTGCCAATCTGATATCCATTATGTTCACCAAAGTTGCTATTTTGACAATCATTTTATTGCTATGAAATATGAGAACTGGTTTTCAGCATTCAGCCGTTAAAAGAAAGAAATGATATTTTTTAAAAATTCTTGGATATTCATTTTAGTCAGTATAATGCAAAGCTCCTCAGTGGACTCTTGTTTAATTAAAGAATAACTAAAGTCTCAGTTATAATAAAAATACAAAAATGCAAGCCCTGGATTTTAAAAGTCATAGCAATAACATATTTATACTGCAAATTCCAATTTTTAAAAAAAATTATTTTTCAGTTTTGATATTTTGTTCAATACAGAAATAGTTTGACATTAACATTCTAATTTTGGCCGGTTTTTTGTCATTTTTAACATGAAACTAAATTACATTGTTTCCCACAAAATTCTTGATGCTTATATCTAGTCACTAAAGAAATGCATAAATTAGTAGTTTTAAAATTATAGTTTTTAACATTGATGGATAAGTCTAATTACAGACTAGGTTAAGGGGCCCCGGAGTGGCCAAGTGGTCTAAAGCGCTTTCCATTACGGATCACTGCCATCTGACCTTTGTCTGCGTGGGTTCGAGTCTAAGATTCGGCTAATGTAGGTATGTGAAAAAGCTTGCCAGTAGCTTCTCGTGGGTCGGTGGTTCTTTCCAGGGGTTTTCCAGGGTTCTCCTCCACCAATAATACTGACCACCATGTATAGATAATCGTGTGCTGAAAATGGCGTTAAACCCTAAAACAAACAGACTAGGTTCAATTCCCACACTTGTTTTGCTGTGCAAAATTTACCTATCTAATACAGTCCTACCCGTTTATGTTGACATCTTTAAGCCCGAGGAAATATTGTCGACATAGGCAGATGTCGAGATAAGTGTTGGGGGGGGGCTGAAAAAAGATAAAAGTTAAAATTCATGAGCAAAGGGTGACCCGTCGTCAGTGAATAGCATTTACACTCTGAGAAAGCAATGGAAATTTTGAGTACATGAAGACAGAATCAGTGTGAAATACATTTGATATTGACAAATTGCATTTTGGTTACCTTTGTGTAGTAAAATCCAAATTAAAATATTGCATTGATCACATCCTGATACGAAAAACGTTACGATATTCAACGTCAGCATTAGCACATGGTTGGATAGTTGTCATTTATATGCTTCATGTACATGTACTTAAATTGGCCTCGATTTTGGTCAGTCTGTTCCCATCTTATTGAGGCTACCAAGGGGATAGGGCTATTCACAGGGAAGTGAAAAACTGTGAATAGTACATGTATGTATTCGCCACAAATACTTTTGTATCCAATGTTATGACGAACATTAAAGTGACTGAACCAACCACTTATTGCAGCAAAGTTCTCCACACTAAGTTTTTTCGCAAATGCTTCATTGAACTATTTTGATGCTTCCTCCATGTCTTCAAATGTAGCAGTCTTGCTTCTTCCTTTGGGGAGTGCAGTTACTTTCAACAATGTCTTATATATTCTCATTAACCAAGAAATAAACTGAATAAGTGTGGATACATTGTTATGGCACTTTAAAGGCTTGCTAGTCCTGCTTCGACCACCTGTTGATTGGGAAATTGTGTTCATCAATTGATCCTTTTAGCTGTGCTGATATATTTACAATCAGAAAATTCAGTGGCTGAAAGACTCACAGATGTTCATGTCATTGTAAGAGTACATCTGAAGAACATGACCCACAAGCTAGGCGGCAAGATCTAAGACTTAACTAGCTGCAGAGTGGTGAGAAAATGTGCTGCTATGTTGGTTTTTTTTATCCGACAGACACATCAAAGCCTGGCAGCAAGATCAACCAACTGTTGAACAAAGTATGGGTTGGAACTGGCAAGCTGGTCGACATAAACGATTAGGCGGTGAAATTTAAGCCTGGCGGCAAGATCAAAATATTGTTGAAACAAAGTATGGGTCGAAACTGGCAGCTGGTCGACATGAAAGATTAGGCGGGAAAATTGTAGTCTGGCGGCAAGATCAAGTAATCGTTGAACAAAGTATTGGTCTTAACTGGCAGCTTGTCGACATAAACGTTTTGAAAACAAATGATTTGTTCAAGCTGGGACCAAGGGCTTCTCTCAACATGTACGTTTTTCTTTTATCTCGACATCAACATAAGCATGACAATTTGATAGTAATAGTAGACCAAGGGACCGGAACTTTGCTTTTTTGTTGACATAGGCGGCTTGTCGAGATAAGCGATGTGGATATAAATGGGTAGGACTATATATACATTTTGGTTAAGTAAAAATGTATGAAATCTCAAAAGTAAAATATTAATTTCAAACATTTTTGTGGTGCAATTACAAAGATGAATGGGCATACTGTCATTGTTTCACATTTTATATATCATGACTGATTTACTGAGAGACTTGTGTGTGTGTGTATATATATATATATATATATATATATATATATATATATATATATATATATATATATATATATATATATTCAAAGATTTATATTTGCTGATGTGACATTAGCACATAGCCATTGGTAAATTATTTTTGACAATCATTAGTGTTCGCACGTATCATTGTACAGTTCTTTAAAGCTAATTGTAGTTGGATAACACTGGAGAATTTTTTAAATTATATTGATCTTTCCATGAATCAGTAAATCAACTGTACAGCATCTATTGTCAAATGTACATAACTGTGACCACTCATTTCATGATTGTATTTTGAGATTGAAAAGTGTCATCAAAAACTGAGACATTTCTCCTCAATAAGATTCCACACATGATAGATCAATAAAAGTACCTGTAGTCACTGTTTCTTGTTTTGAGGGAGAATATATTTTTTAATTTTCTCTTTCTCGCTCATTTGACTGCTTGCTCATTCAGTCTGATTTTTGCCTCATAATTACCTAACATGAAATCTAATTCCTTTTTTCAGCATTAGAAAGATCTTCACTTGATCACTTGCACAGGTCCAGACATTTTTTTGTAATTATCATGCAATCAATGTATTTTAACATTAGTAGTCTATGATTTTAAATGTAAGTTCTTGAAGTTGGTTGGTACAGATTTATTGGAGAAGACAGATTTTTAATTGGTACACAATGTTATTCAAAAAGCAAGAAAAGTTTATGTGCTGAAGAATTTTTCCATTTATTGACTGTTAAATAAAGTTTTAGGGTAGCACCTGTTAGTAGCAAATTTGTCATCATTTTTTCTTTGACGGGTGATTCCTTCCTAAACTTAGGGTAGGGCCTGTTAGTAGCAAACTTGTTTGTTCTCTAACAGGTGATTCCTTCCTAAAATTAGGGTTTCATTTAAATTTATCCTGGTTGTTGCCTTTCAGTTTATTTATTGTACTCAGTGCTGACAATGGACCAGTACATGATTTTCTTATGGTTTACTTTTGTATAAATATAATTGGACCAAATAAGAATGCTGATAATGGGCCAGTAGATTGTTTACTTTTCTACAGTACCATTGGGTCAGATAAGAATGCTGACAGTGTCCAGTACATTTATTTACTTTTTGTATATTGTTCACTTTTATGCAAGTTCAACTTCTAGCACCAACACTACTACCACCACAACCATTCTTTTGCTGCTGGTCTTTTTCTAAATTTTCAGTTTGTAGTAGCACAAACCCAATGTATTTTTCACAGGGGTTTTAAGTGTTATTATTTTAAAAACATAAAATTTTATTTCATATAAGCTTATGCTAGCTCTTTCAACAGTCATAAACTTTCTGTACCCACATATGCTCTAAATATAACAATATCTTGAAAAAATTCTAACCCCTGAAAGTCTTAAAAGCTTCATATACAAGCTTTTCATTGGTGTTCCTTTTATTTTTGAGCTCATTGTTGGGTACCTGGAGTATTGTAAATGTGCTGATTGGTCTCATTGAAGTTTAATCAGACACCATTAGATTCAGAATGAAATTATTCATTTGCACATGTCTCAAGAAAAAATACAAGTCCTGTTGACTCAAAGCAATTGAGAAATCTGATTTGGGAACAATGACTTCAGTTTTAGTTTGTACGTAACATTGTGCTTTTCAGTCTAAAAATCTTGAACTTTGCAAGAAAACAAGTGTTTGGAATTCAAAGCAATCAATATAAAATGAATAAATTTTGGAAGTATTAGCAATAAATTGTGCATTTTATTCAGATAGAATGTGAAATGAACACTAGGGATAGCTTGTTTTAGTCCTACATTACAATGTGAAATGAACAGTGGGACTAGCTGGATTTAGTCCTACATTGGAATGTGAAATGAACCGTGGGACTAGCTGGATTTGGTCCTATATAAGAAAGTGAATTGAACAGTAGGACTAGCTGGATTTAGTCCTACATTGGAATGTGAAATGAACAGTGGGACTAGCTGGATTTAGTCCTATATAAAATGTGAAATGAACAGTAGAACTAGCTAGATTTAGTCCTACATTTAAATGTGAAATGAACAGTGGGAATAGCTGGATTTAGTCCTACATTGGAATGTGAAATGAACAGTGGGACTAGCTGGATTTAGTCCTACATTGGAATGTGAAATGAACAGTGGGACTAGCTGGATTTAGTCCTATATAGAATATGAAATGAACAGTAGGACTAGCTAGATTTAGTCCTACATTGAATGTGAAATGAACAGTGAGACTAGCTGGATTTAGTCTTACATTGGAATGTGAAATGAACATTGGGACTAGCTAGATTTAGTCCTATATTGGAATGTGAAATGAACAGTGGGACTAGCTGGATTTAGTCCTACATTGGAATGTGAAATGAACAGTAGGACTAGCTAGATTTAGTCCTACATTGGAATGTGAAATGAACAGTAAGACTAGCTGGATTTAGTCCTACATTGGAATGTGAAATGAACAGTGGGATTAACTGGATTTAGTCCTATATTGGAATGTGAAATGAACAGTAGGACTAGCTAGATTTAGTCCTACATTGGAATGTGAAATGAACAGTAAGACTAGCTAGATTTAGTCCTATATTGGAATGTGAAATGAACAGTGGGACTAGCTGGATTTATTCCTACATTGGAATGTGAAATGAACAGTGAGACTAGCTGGATTTAGTCCTATATAGAATATGAAATGAACAGTAGGACTAGCTAGATTTATTCCTACATTGGAATGTGAAATGAACAGTGAGACTAGCTGGATTTAGTCCTATATAGAATATGAAATGAACAGTAGGACTAGCTAGATTTATTCCTACATTGGAATGTGAAATGAACAGTGAGACTAGCTGGATTTAGTCCTATATAGAATATGAAATGAACAGTAGGACTAGCTAGATTTAGTCCTACATTGGAATGTGAAATGAACAGTGGGACTAGCTGGATTTAGTCCTATATAAAATATGAAATGAACAGTGGGACTAGCTGGATTTAGTCCTACATAAAATATGAAATAAACAGTAGGACTAGCTGGATTTAGTCCTACATAAAATATGAAATAAACAGTAGGACTAGCTGGATTTAGTCCTACATTGGAATGTGAAATGAACAGTGGGACTAGCTGGATTTAGTCCTACATTACAATGTGAAATGAACCGTGGGACTAGCTAGATTTAGTCCTACATAAAATATGAAATAAACAGTGGGACTAGCTGGATTTAGTCCTACATTACAATGTGAAATGAACAGTGGGACTAGCTAGATTTAGTCCTACATAAAATATGAAATAAACAGTGGGACTAGCTGGATTTAGTCCTATATAAAATATGAAATGAACAGTAGGACTAGCTAGATTTAGTCCTACATTGGAATGTGAAATGAACAGTGGGACTAGCTGGATTTAGTCCTACATTGGAATGTGAAATGAACAGTGGGACTAGCTAGATTTAGTCCTATATAAAATATGAAATGAACAGTATGACTAGTTGGATTTAGTCCTACATTACAATATGAAATGAACAGTATGACTAGTTGGATTTAGTCCTACATTGGAATGTGAATTGAACAGTAGGACTAGCTAGATTTAGTCCTATATAAAATATGAAATGAACAGTAGGACTAGCTAGATTTAGTCCTACATTGGAATGTGAAATGAACAGTGGGACTAGCTTGATTTAGTCCTATATAAAATATGAAATGAACAGTAGGGCTAGCTAGATTTAGTCCTAAACAGTAGGACTAGCTGGATTTAGTCCTACATAAAATATGAAATAAACAGTAGGACTAGCTAGATTTAGTCCTACATAAAATATGAAATAAACAGTAGGACTAGCTAGATTTAGTCCTACATTACAATGTGAAATGAACAGTAGGACTAGCTAGATTTAGTCCTATATAAAATATGAAATAAACAGTAGGACTAGCTGAATTTAGTCCTACATAAAATATGAAATGAACAGTGGGACTAGCTAGATTTAGTCCTTCATAATAGTATGAAATGAACAGTAGGACTAGCTAGATTTAGTCCTACATAAAATATGAAATAAACAGTGGTACTAGCTGGATTTAGTCCTATATAAAATATGAAATGAACAGTAGGACTAGCTAGATTTAGTCCTACATTACAATGTGAAATGAACAGTAGGACTAGCTAGATTTAGTCCTACATTACAATGTGAAATGAACAGTAGGACTAGCTGGATTTGGTCCTACATTACAATGTGAAATGAACAGTAGGACTAGCTGGATTTGGTCCTATATAAAATATGAAATGAACAGTGGGACTAGCTAGATTTAGTTCTATATAAAATATGAAATGAACAGTAGGACTAGCTAGATTTAGTCCTACATTGGAATGTGAAATGAACAGTAGGACTAGCTGGATTTGGTCCTATATCAAATATGAAATGAACAGTAGGACTAGCTGGATTTAGTCCTACATTACAATGTGAAATGAACTGTGGGACTAGCTGGATTTGGTTCTATATAAGAAAGTGAATTGAACAGTAGGACTAGCTGATTTAGTCCTACATAAAATATGAAATGAACAGTAGGGATAGCTGGATTTAGTCCTACATTACAATGTGAAATGAACAGTAGGACTATTTGGATTTGTTCCTACATAAAATATTAAATGAACAGTAGGACTATTTGGATTTGGTCCTTAATAAGAGTGAAATAAACAGTAGGACTAGCTGGATTTAGTCCTACATTAGAATGTGAAATAAACAGTGGGACTAGCCTGATTTAGTCCTTCATAAGAGTGTGAAATGAACAGTAGGACTATTTGGATTTGGTCCTACATAAGAATGTGAAATAAACAGTAGGACTATTTAGATTTGGTCCTACATAAAATATGAAATGAACAGTAGGACTATTTGAATTTGGTCCTACATAAAAATGACTGGTTTCTTTCTGAGTTACTCTCAGTCATTTTATAAACTGTTGTGAACACGTTACAATATTTTTGTGACTGATAAATCAATTTTTACGGGTGCAGTCGAGGCATAAATATCTATTTCTTTTTTATTTTCAGATTGGAAGCACACATATTATCAAAGTAAATGGAGAGGTAGAATTTCATTTGAAAACTTTGAGCAAGAAGCCATTGATTCTAGGTAACACATATCACTGAGCACCTTAAGTTTACACATAGTAGAAAGTGAAGCATCACCCTTTAAATTAAGAGGATGTATTGTTTGGAAGCTTGGGAATTTGCAGTTTCAAAATTATATTATTGATAACAACATTGATTTCTCTGATGCTTGCATCTGTACAGTCATAATCTGTTGTTTACAATAAAACTGATTAATATTGCTTGGTTGTATCATTTCCCAAAATTAGGTCACTTACATTGTTAAAGTTTCTTTTAAATGTGCATGTCTGATTGGGGGTGGGGTGGCATTCTTACTAGGCATGAATGGCAGATGTCCGTGACATGCTGCAGTTGTTCATTGTGCACGGTGAGTCAGACAAAGACCATTATAAACGCTCAAATATTTTTAGAGAATTGTGAAAACTGAATTGACCTTAACCTTTCTATTATAAATCCTGTAAATCCATGAAAATCTGCAAAAGTTATTTAGGAATAAGATTATTGTTTTTTAGGATATAGAGGTCACTGGTCAAGGTCATCAGTGTTGCACCTGGAAAGGGTACCGCACTAAACACCTGCAAAGGCTGAGATCTCTGCCACTGCACATTGTTCTACCATGAGCATGAGAACATGCGTTTCAATGTTTGTCCAGTGTCCTCTGAATCCTAAACCCCTTCCCTTGGGCATGCTTTTTCATCAGGAATTTTTTTTTAAAAATACACCATTTTTTTTTGTGAATGTCCATCCATGCTTATGTTGGCGTTAACATTGAAATTCATGCATATTAATGATGTGACCTTGCACATGATTGCCTGAGCTTGCCAACACTCTAGCAACAATAGTTGTGATCAGATTTTGATTAAATTTGTGAAGTACTCATAATATCATGATGTTGAATGAATTTCATTATGAGCAATATCTACGCATATTAATGAGGTGATCTTTTATGGTGGTCTTTTTTCTGATTGGCTTAGCTTTATACCATTTCTGTCCAGTTTTTGATTTTGCTTGCTCCACTTTACTAAATAATGATATATTACCAGAGCAGGAGATGTATTTTATAATTGTTGAGATCTGCACTTATTAATGAGATGCTTTGCATCAGGTTTTTTTTAGTATGGTCCCTTTTGTTGTTTCTCATAGCATTTTTATCAGACTTTTTAACTGGGTGTATATCATCAAGATTCTGGATGATTTGGATTATGAGCAAGAGACTGCACATATTATGCCTTTATCTCTTGACATAATTAATTCCTCAGATACAGTAGGTCAAATCAACACTATAACAGGTTTGTTTTGCA
This sequence comes from Unio pictorum, assembly GCA_030141615.1. Classification (NCBI taxonomy): domain Eukaryota; kingdom Metazoa; phylum Mollusca; class Bivalvia; order Unionida; family Unionidae; genus Unio; species Unio pictorum. The sequence goes on along the minus strand of JARLTB010000219.1, from coordinate 7,920,763 downwards.
GTGCAGTGTTAGTCATCATACTATAGTGAAAAGGTCAGCTGTTAAGTTATGAGAACCAGGTGATTGGTGTCAGGCCCATTTAGGTCTCTTGTTAAAAAACTATTCCTAAATTCTAAGATATATGCAATTTTAATTGCATTTCTTAACTCTACTGGTCACAGACCAGGCGAGTTTATGGAATGGCTCTATGTCCATGATCTATTTATCCACTAGCACAAGTTTCTTATCTCTACTGGTCACAATCTATTTATCCATTAGCACAAGATTCATATCTCTACTGGTCACAATCTATTTATCCACTAGCACATGTTTCTTATCTCTACTGGTCACAGTGTCAATCATCTATTTATCCATTAGCACAAGATTGTTATCTCTACTGGTCACAGTGTCAGTCATATATTTATCCATTAGCACAAGTTTCTTATCTCTTCTGGTCACAGTGTCATCATCTATTTATCCATTAGGACAAGTTTCTTATCTCAATTGGTCACAGTGTCAGTCATCTATTTATCCATTAGCACAAGTTTCTTATCTCTGCTGGTCACAGTGTCCATCATCTATTTATCCATTAGGACAAGTTTCTTATCTCTACTGGTCACAATCTATTTATCCACTAGCACAAGTTTCTTATCTCTGCTGGTCACAGTGTCAATCATGTATTTATCCATTAGCACAAGATTCATATCTCAACTAGTGACAGTGTCAATCATCTATTTATCCATTAGGACAAGTTTCTTATTTCTACTGGTCACAATCTATTTATCCATTAGGACAAGTTTCTTATCTCTACTGGTCACAATCTATTTATCCATTAGTACAAGATTCAGATCTCTACTGGTCACAGTGTCATCATCTATTTATCCATTAACACAAGATTGTTATCTCTACTGGTGACAATGTCAATCATCTATTTATCCATTAGCACAAGATTCATATCTCTACTGGTTACAGTGTCATCATCTATTTATCCATTAACACAAGATTCATATCTTTACTGGTCACAGTGTCAATCATCAATTTATCCATTAGCACAAGTTTCTTATCTCTACTGGTCACAGTGTCAATCATCTATTTATCCATTAGGACAAGTTTCTTATCTCTATTGGTCACAGTGTCCATCATCTATTTATCCATTAGGACAAGTTTCTTATCTCTATTGGTCACAGTGTCCATCATCTATTTATCCTTTAGGACAAGTTTCTTATCTCTATTGGTCACAGTGTCCATCATCTATTTATCCATTAGCACAAGATTGTTATCTCTACTGGTCACAGTGTCAATCATCTATTTATCCATTAGGACAAGTTTCTTATCTCTATTGGTCACAGTGTCCATCATCTATTTATCCATTAGGACAAGTTTCTTATCTCTATTGGTCACAGTGTCCATCATCTATTTATCCATTAGGACAAGTTTCTTATCTCTATTGGTCACAGTGTCCATCATCTATTTATCCATTAGGACAAGTTTCTTATCTCTATTGGTCACAGTGTCCATCATCTATTTATCCATTAGGACAAGTTTCTTATCTCTATTGGTCACAGTGTCCATCATCTATTTATCCATTAGGACAAGTTTCTTATCTCTATTGGTCACAGTGTCCATCATCTATTTATCCATTAGGACAAGTTTCTTATCTCTATTGGTCACAGTGTCCATCATCTATTTATCCATTAGCACAAGATTGTTATCTCTACGCTGCCTAAGCTGCTAGGAGGATGAGATGAAACTTTGCACACATTTATCCCATGGTCTAGTTGGTCCTAAATTAAAATGGTGCCACTTGGACATCTGGTACAGCCTCAATAGCAACACTCTTATCACTACTCCTCTTGAATACATGGTCATATGAACTTGGGCTTTTCATGAATGACTTCTTATGAGCTGTCTTAATGAAAATGAGGCAGATTAAGGCAGTCATCTTTAAAATCTTTTTATAGCTACTTCTCTGGAATGGAAAACCATTCTGACATAAGGTTTTAACCAGAACACTTCTTATGATGTAAAGTATTTTTTAAATGAAAATTTTGATATTTTGACATTCAACATGGCTAACCATATCAGCCATCTTTAAATCACTGATACTATGCAGAAAGTCAAATTGACATGGGGTTTTCACCAGAAGACTTCTTGATGTATAGTTCTGCTTAAATTAAAATTTTGATATTCTGACATTCAGCATGGCTAACCATGGCAGCCATCTTTAAATCACTAATGCTTTGCAGAAAGTCAACTTGACATGGTGTTTTCACCAGAGATAGCAATACTTGGAATCTGTCTCTGTGCCAGATGTATCCTGTTTTGCACATATCTCCAAAAGTTGTCAGTTCGGTTTTTGCTTAACTGGCTTTAAGGTCAATGATGCTTATGCATTGGCACTGCATCTGTCAGGCACTGTCTATTGTCTGTTATCTGTTGTCAATCATTGTGACCATTGACAATTAGGAATAGTACCCATCCTTCCATCTGCTTTCCCAGTCAAACAGAATAATTATAGGCTTTTTTTTTATTTGAGAGTCAGCACCAGCAACATTTTTACCATGTTGGTCAACTGCATAGCATACTTTTTTCCCTGTGTTGGATAAAAATTTAGTTGCAGTTAACATGTCTAACCACTTTTTCCAAAAGTAGATAAGAATACGTTTTATGCCACATCAAAACTGATTAAGAACATTAATGGCACTTCATCAGTTTTGGATTCGGCCTCATTGATTGGTGGTAAAATCAGCCAGTCAATACTAGGAGTGTAATGATTCATTGATATATCAATGCATTGACAGTTATACCTATAGATACAAGAGACAAAGAATCGATGCAAAACAATACTTTAATTTGCAAGTCTTCAGCAGTCTTGGTCATGAATAATTATTATTTGTTGCCTTGTTAATATTCTGTAAAATAATAATCCATCAACATCATTGGCAGTCACAAGCACTCGTATTTTTTTAAAGCAAATATGAAAAAGATTATTTGAGAATACCCACTCACTCTCTGCAAGATAACACAAAACGACATGGTCTGTAATCTGGGCACCCCCTCCCCATTTTATGCTAATTAACTTCACCCAGAAGTATGTTCATCATAGACTATACATTCCAAATGAGTTCCACATGTATAATGAAGTACTTTACTCATCATTTCATAACCACTTTCACACGAACTTTCTACTTTGAATTGTATCTTGACTCCATTGGTCGATCTGAAAGCTAACCAACAGGTGTGTTGCATTTTGAAATATGTTACATTGCATTCTCATTTGTGGTCTTTGCTTGTTCTGCTCCAAGTTAAATAATAACCACCAATCAGAAATCAATGCAGATTATTCTCTGCATGACAAACAGGAAATATTGGCAGAACAACAAAGAGACTTTGCGGAAAGTCTTTAGTATGTCAAACACTTAAGCCGAGATGCTGTCAGGGTGTGCCATTGTACAAATCGAATAAAATTTGTTGGAGTTCTCGCGCTTTGAGAACACTTGCAAATTCATTGAAAGTCACACATATGAAAAATGTGCTAGGCGAAGTATACAGTTTTTATTTAACCATTCTTGTAGTGACATCTGTTATTTGGGTACCAGCTGTAACACATCTGGTTTCTTCAGGCATGACATGAATGGTTGTGAAATCAAATTTGATTAGCACAACATGCCCAGGAATAAAAATTGTGGCATGGTTTGAACCATTTATGAAGAAAGTTTTACAGATGTGTGTTTAAAATATGGGCTACCTAGAAAACCTAAACTGACTGATTTCTGGCGTGGTTAATTATGAGTTTGTTGGGCAAATACATGCTAATGATAGTGATGATGAAAATACTTCTTAAAGTTATGAAGTATATCAGATTATTGGAGCTGGGAAAGTGTTAATGGAGACACCAGTACGTGATTTTGAGCTTAAAATGGTGTTAAATGTGAGTCATATGTACATGTTAGATGAAAGGAGAAGAAAAATGGCATGATCCCTTCAGTGGTATTTCGAAATTAAGTGTACAAAGGGCAGAATACTGGGCCTAATTAAAAAAGAGACCATTTAAAAGTATGATGCAATTTTCATTTTTTTAATTAATCAAATTTATCGGAGTGAATGCCTAGTCCATAACTATGCCTCAGGTATACTAAAGAAGTGAATGCCTAGTCCCTAACTATACCTCAGGTACAAAAGAAATGAATGCCTAGTCCCTAACTATACCTCGGGTATACAAAAGAAATGAATGCCTAGTCCCTAACTATACCTCGGGTATACAAAAGAAATGAATGCCTAGTCCCTAACTATACCTCGGGTATACAAAAGAAATGAATGCCTAGTCCCAAACTACACCTCGGGTATACAAAAGAAGTGAATGCCTAGTCCCTAACTATACCTCGGGTATACAAAAGAAGCGAATGCCTAGTCACTAACTACACCTCGAGTATACTAAAGAAGTGAATGCCTAGTCCTTAACTACACCTCGAGTATACTAAAGAAGTGAATGCCTAGTCCCTAACTACACCTCGAGTATACTAAAGAAGTGAATGCCTAGTCCCTAACTACACCTCAAATATACTAAAGAAGTGAATGCCTAGTCCCTAACTACACCTCGAGTATACTAAAGAAGTGAATGCCTAGTCCCTAACTACACCTCAAGTATACTAAAGAAGTGAATGCCTAGTCCCTAACTACACCTCGAGTATACTAAAGAAGTGAATGCCTAGTCCCTAACTACACCTCGAGTATACTAAAGAAGTGAATGCCTAGTCCCTAACTACACCTCGAGTATACTAAAGAAGTGAATGCCTAGTCCCTAACTACACCTCGAGTATACTAAAGAAGTGAATGCCTAGTCCCTAACTACACCTCGAGTATACTAAAGAAGTGAATGCCTAGTCCCTAACTACACCTCAAGTATACTAAAGAAGTGAATGCCTAGTCCCTAACTACACCTCGAGTACAAATGAAGTGAATGCCTAGTCCATAACTACACCTCAAGTATACTAAAGAAGTGAATGCCTAGTCCCTAACTACACCTCGAGTATACTAAAGAAGTGAATGCCTAGTCCCTAACTACACCTCGAGTATACTAAAGAAGTGAATGCCTAGTCCCTAACTACACCTCGAGTATACTAAAGAAGTGAATGCCTAGTCCCTAACTACACCTCAAGTATACTAAAGAAGTGAATGCCTAGTCCCTAACTACACCTCGAGTATACTAAAGAAGTGAATGCCTAGTCCCTAACTACACCTCAAGTATACTAAAGAAGTGAATGCCTAGTCCCTAACTACACCTCGAGTATACTAAAGAAGTGAATGCCTAGTCCCTAACTACACCTCAAGTATACTAAAGAAGTGAATGCCTAGTCCCTAACTACACCTCAAGTATACTAAAGAAGTGAATGCCTAGTCCCTAACTACACCTCAAGTATACTAAAGAAGTGAATGCCTAGTCCCTAACTACACCTCGAGTATACTAAAGAAGTGAATGCCTAGTCCCTAACTACACCTCGAGTATACTAAAGAAGTGAATGCCTAGTCCCTAACTAGTTTTATTTTAAATTAATTAATGCTATTTTTAAATTGTAGATGCCAAGAATTTAATTATTATCATATATAAAAGTCAATGATGTCATGATAGTGCTGTTTTATTTATTATCATCAATCACTTGAAAGCAAATGATAACATCTTTTATTTGATTGATGTAATGATATGGAATATAGATAATGTCAGCATTTATAATGAGACATGGTGGTTCAGTGGTTAGCATGCTAGGCATACAACCAAAGGGATGCAGGTTTGAATCTTACCATCGGACCAGCCGGGATCAGCTACTGTGGTATCCCTGGGTAAAACACTTTACTCTTATTGCCTTGCTGTGACATAAAGCGCAAAAGTCACCGTTTATATATATCTTGCTTTCAGAGATCCCCAATTTTTTAAATTCTGCGGAATGCCAGCATTTGATAGAGCTTGCTAAAAAAGTGGGAATGAAAAAGAGCATCACCGAGCGAACACAGGGATCAGAAAAAGTCTTCCAGCTGATGGATCGAGATTTAGACAACCAGATTAACTTAAGTGAGGTATGAAATTCAGAATGGAATATTTTTTGGCAGTTTCAGTTTACAATGTCATATAACAGAAGAAAATACCCAAAATATGGCTGGTTTTTGTGATGATGGAGAAAGATGGCAAAAGGACTTGTATCATTAACAATCATTTTACCTAACGTATCCTTCATTCACCAAAACTGGCTGAAATGAAATGAATATATATCAGGTTTGATTGTTAATGATGCAAGTCCTTTTGCCATCTCACTTGTTATGCACTTGGGATTTATATGAGATAAAGTCAAATTTTTTCAGACTGTACTAGGCAGTGCATTGATACCATATTCTTCTGTCTTCTGCATTCCCCTTCAACTTGATTTTTTTTTTGCTCATGTGTGATTTGGATTTTTAACACAGCTTTAACAATTTTTTAGTCATGTTACTACAATGTCTGCAGTGTGGCAGTTTATAGTGATACTCTGGGACATCATGCCACAGACATGTAGCATGATGTCCCAACCAGTCACATTATCCTGACACCAGGCTGACCAGTCCTAACACGAACCTCTTAATGCTGAGCGCCAAGCGAGGCAGCTGTTAGTACCATTTTTGCAAGTCTTTGGTATGGCTCGGCCAGCAATTAAACCAGCGACCTTAACATCCGAGGCAGACACTCTAACCACTAGGCTATCAGAGTGGTCTTTTGATTTTTTTATGAGGCAGACACTCTAACCACTAGGCTACCAGAGTGGTCTTTTGATTTTTGTATGAGGCAGACACTCTAACCACTAGGCTATCAGAGTGGTCTTTTGATTTTTGTATGAGGCAGACACTCTAACCGCCAGGCTACCAGAGTGGTCTTTTGATTTTGTATGAGGCAGACACTCTAACCACTAGGCTATCAGAGTGGTCTTTTGATTTTTGTATGAGGCAGACACTCTAACCGCCAGGCTACCAGAGTGGTCTTTTGATTTTTGTATGAGGCAGACACTCTAACCACTAGGCTATCAGAGTGGTCTTTTGATTTTTGTATGAGGCAGACACTCTAACCACTAGGCTATCAGAGTGGTCTTTTGATTTTTGTATGAGGCAGACACTCTAACCGCCAGGCTACCAGAGTGGTCTTTTGATTTTTGTATGAGGCAGACACTCTAAACACTAGGCTACCAGAGTGGTCTTTTGAATTTTTGTATGAGGCAGACACTCTAACCACTAGGCTACCAGAGTGGTCTTTTGAATTTTTGTATGAGGCAGACACTCTAACCACTAGGCTACCAGAGTGGTCTTTTGAATTTTTGTATGAGGCAGACACTCTAGCCACTAGGCTACCAGAGTGGTCTTTTGATTTTTGTATGAGGCAGACACTCTAACCACTAGGCTACCAGAGTGGTCTTTTGAATTTTTGTATGAGGCAGACACTCTAACCACTAGGCTACCAGAGTGGTCTTTTGAATTTTTGTATGAGGCAGAAAAGCTTATTAGTACAGAAGAATTCAAATCAATCAAATAAAAAGATCTGTTTAAATTTCTGGGAATGTCATAATGAACAGGTCATTTATCTTCTAAAACATTTTCAGGAATATACTTAACCATGCTGTTTTCCTTTCTCTCTTATTCACATCCAGCAGGAATCCATATCTTCTGTAAAACTTTGTCATTTTGTGCATTGTGCTTCAAACAGATTTTTGTAGTGTCCACATGGTGGGAAGTGTGATGTAGCTGTCACGTTACATGTGGTAGGAAGTGTGATGTAGCTGTCACGTTACATGTGGTACGAAGTGTGATGTAGCTGTCACATTACATGTGGTAGTAAGTGTGATGTAGCTGTCACGTTACATGTGGTAGGAAGTGTGATGTAGCTGTCACGTTACATGTGGTAGGAAGTGAGATGCAGCTGTCACATTACATGTGGTAGGAAGTGAGATGCAGCTGTCACATTACATGTGGTAGGAAGTGAGATGCAGCTGTCACATTACATGTGGTAGGAAGTGAAATTTAGCTGTCACATTACATGTGGTAGGAAGTGAGATGCAGCTGTCACATTACATGTGGTAGGAAGTGATATGTAGCTGTCACATTACATGTGGTAGGAAGTGAGATGCAGCTGTCACATTACATGTGGTAGGAAGTGAAATTTAGCTGTCACATTACATGTGGTAGGAAGTGAGATGCAGCTGTCACATTACATGTGGTAGGAAGTGATATGTAGCTGTCACATTACATGTGGTAGGAAGTGAGATGCAGCTGTCACATTACATGTGGTAGGAAGTGATATGTAGCTGCTACATTTCTTCTGGCAGTCGCAGCATCAACAGTTTGGTATGGTTTTTGGTTAAAGCTCTGATTTTGGGCATGAAGCGGAGAATCTGACATCCTTGGTTTAACTTTGCATGATAATACACAAATTTGAAATGATTCAGTATTTTTGTCAGCATCAGGCCATATTTATTGAACATACATATTAACATGGTTACAGCTAGGATCCCAGGTCTCCAAATATGGTGGACCTTTTAAAGGGACAAAGGAGAATAGTTGATGGCTCTTAATGCGCTAATAGTGCTAAACTGAGCTAATTTTATTTGCTTTCACAGTTTTGTGACTTAAACTTTGTGGACTTGGACACTTAAATATTATATTAAAAGCCATCAACATTTTGAGTGACTCATGAAATGAAATAAAAAATATGTTTCAATATCTTGTTTACCTGAAATAAGTTTCTCATTGAAAATTTTTAATCTGGATCAAGCACTAATTAAACATTAGTGTTCACACAAATCCACAGTACTTAATACAGTAATTCATTCACATTATTTGTTAAATACTTTTATTTTCACACTAATAATTCATTGATGAAATATTAAATATTTGTTTGTATGATCGATTCTTTTTTGAATGCTTTGATTGAAAAATTGTTGCTAAAAAAGTATCTATCGTACAGATTGTATTGCCTGTAATAACATTTGGCAGTTGATAAAGCCAACATAGACATATTAGACATTTAGCAGTTGATAGACCCAAAATATATGTAATAGACAATTGGCAGTTGATAGAGCTACCATAGACATAATAGACAATTTGGCAGTTGATCGAGCTGCCTTAGACACACTAAAATATACAACACACTAAAATAAAGTAGTAGGTGTATTACATTTTCCTGACAAATCATGCCAAGGCTCTGAACATGGGTGGACATAAGAGAAACAAAATTGCATGTTCCCATTCTCAATGCATTTACATTCTCTGTGTCATTACAGATGTTTGAGACACTTCAGAATGGCTTTGATATTTATCTAGAGGAAGAAGATTTGAAGGAAATGTAAGTCATTGCCTATTTTATTTGCTAAATTTGTATTATGTGATAACAGGATTAACTTTTAAGTCAGTTAACAGTTTTTTTGTTTTTTTTTATAGTGTTTGTTTTAAAAAAATGTATTTTAAAGCAGTTTGATTATTTGCTATTTAAAGACTTTTCTTGATAACAACAAAAAATATGGTTCCTGAAAAAGATAAAAACGTTTCTTGGTTGATTTAAGGATTTCTCTCACTCCATTAAAGCAGCAAAATATATGTATTCTCTGTTGTTTTTTTTATATCTCTTCCTGAAATCTTTTTAAATTCCATAAATAGAGCAGTCCACAAATTTTTGTTGATAAGCTTACAATCTGTATTGATATTGACAGATTACTGCTAAAGGGGAAAGAGAATACCTAATGAGTAAATCTGCTTTATGTTTTTTACATGAACTACCGGTAGCTACATTCCATGGTTCCTCAAATCTTTTTATTTGTTTGAGATGTACAACAGTTCAAAGGTTTGAGCAACATATGTTCTGAACAATCAGACATTGATCACTGGATATTTTAAAAAAAATCATTGTATCAAAATTATACATGAAACTGTCTAATATATCTTAAATAAGAAAAATTCAAGTCATTCATTCTGGTTTACAGATTGTTCCTTGCCAGACAGTCAGTACATCTGTCACTGACTAAATTCAAAAGTGACTAGGTCTAGTTTAAACATTTGGTCAGATAATCAGCAGAGGTGTTCGAGACTAAGCTTCATAAAGCATGGCTGCCTAAAGACTATAATGCTTACAGTTAGCAGGTTAAATGGGAGTAGAGGAGGGCAACTTAATCCATTTACCAAACAGTACTGCAGTTAATTTCAAAGATCAGCTTTTCAGTAAAGTGGCTTGGTTTTTTTTTTGTGGGGGGGGAATGAAAAAGTTGTATGCATATAGATGCCTAAATAAGACAATAATAAGCATCAATCTATCAATAAGTATGTCTTAGTGTTATTGCTTGAGAGAGCACAAATCACTGTGTCACTGTGAAAGCATGAAAACTAAAATCTAATTAATGTGTGCTTTTAATAGAAAATGTCTTTGTTCTTCCAAAAGCCTTATCAAAACAATCAACAACTTTGTATCACTGGTATCTACAGTTTTAAGGAAATCAGTATTAGTGATCAAGGCAGCATGCAGTGACCAGGTAAATTATTTGCAAATCCATCTCAGGACAACAAATCTTGGACATTGTTACAAAAACATCCTTAATTCTCTTAATGCAATGCATGACAGGGACATTATTACAAATTGATTGGAATGTAACATTACATCATCCAAATTGATATTTGTTGCTTTCTGTGTGAGATTTTTGCAAAATTAAAAAACCTTAGCTGTTGTTTCCAGACAGGAGATTTGTCATACATTATGGTGAAACAACATGTTGATGGATTTTTAAGATGTCTGGAAGCTGAGTACCTTGGTGGTAAACCTCATTAATGTCCAATCTGAGTTTTCTTAGATGCATGTCTTAGGAACTTCACTTCAGTGTGGTAGGACTAAAGTGTTCATCACATGACAGTGATTGGCCATTTAATGTCAGTGCCTTTATACTCAGGTTTCATTATTGCCTGCTGATTATTCATGCAAATTTTGTAATAGATTCCCACACCATAGAATTTTTTTAATGCATTTTCAGTGTTTGTGACATGCTATAATTGGGCTATTTTTACATGACTACTGTGATCACTCATTACCAAGAGAGAACATTGATGCTGTTATCAGTACCAATGATAGAGGGAGTAGGGGATTCATGAGTGCGTTGTGTGCATCACTTAAGATTTCTTCCAACAGCAAAATTACTGACAAAACTAGTTTCATTGAAAGAACACGACCAGAATGTGATATTGATGGAAACTCGCAGATAATTCTGGATTGTGCAGGTTTTTGTGCCAGAATTTAATCCAAAAGAGGGTGCCTTACAGATTGAGAGTTAAAACACTAGATGATCTTGTTAATTGCATACCCTGGATTATGGCAGGAAAATTGAAGTAGGGATCAGTTTAACAGATTTGGCATTGTGCAACACTGACCTGAAGAGCATGTGAACATGGGATGTCCTATTATTTTCACAGGTACAAAGAGCTCAGTATCGATCCTAATGGGGATAGTAAGTATGCATACTGATTATTGTAAGAATAATAATAATAATTCTAATTATTTTAGGTTGATAATTCATTGAACATCAGATATCTCCCATTAGTCTCAATATATCTGAAATAAAATTTTATCTACACATAGATTTGAAAAAGCCTTAAGGTTTTTTGCATCACTAGATATTGCTGTGTGGCAATGCCAAGTGACATTCCTATGAGGCATTACTATATAATATTGCCAGGTGATATTTATATGAGACATTGCTGTAAATCATTGCCATGTGTCATTACCAGGTGACATATGAGGCATTGCTACATAACATTGCCATATAGCATTGCCAGGTGACATTTGTATGAGGCATTACTATATAACATTGCCATATGCCATTGCCAGGCAACATTCATATGAGGCATTGCTATATAACATTGCCATATGGCATTGCCAGGTAACATTTATATGAGGCATTGCTATTTAACATTGCCATATGGCATTGGCAGGTGACATTCGTATGAGGCATTGCTACGAGGCATTACTATATAATAATAATAATGAGGACTTTGTAAAGTGTAGAGCATCTAATCTGTATTTGCTCTAAGCACTTTACAACATATATAATGATATGACTACAAAAACAAAATAACCATGAAATTAGAAAACAAAAAATGCTAAAAATAGTTAAGATAGAAAACATTATTAGGCTTTAAGTTTGTTCTTGCAGTCGATAAAGGTGAGTTTTAAGAGCACACTTGAAAGGGATCACTGTGTCTTTGTGTCTAATTTCAATGAGCAATTCATTCCATGCAACTGGGCCCTGGTATGCAAAAGAACGTTGTCCATACAATTGTCAGAAGATGAGCATAAGTATCTTGCTGGTGTGTACACATGGGTGAGGCCAGATAGGTATGTTAGACTGGAGTCCATCAGTGAAACGTAGCACAGAGAACAAATTTTGTGTTTGATTTTGGATTGAATGGATAGCCAGTGTAGGGTACAGAACAGCGGGGAGGTGTGATCTGATCATGGAACACTAAGGATGATCCGAGAAGCTGGGTTTTGAAGTTTCTGGAGTAGATATTGAAACAAACCAGACAGAATTGAGTTACAATAGTCAAGTCTCGAAAATACTAATGAACACACAAGCATTTTAGTGGCATCAACTGAAAGATATTTGCAAATGTAGGTGATGCGTCTCAGCTCAAGATATGCAGACTTGCATATGTTGATGCAGTGTGAGAGTACTCTCCAGAGTAACACCTAGGTTTTGTACTGACTGTGGGAATTTAATGCTGGTGTTGCTGATATTTATTGTGTGAGGTAAATGATGTGTCTGAGAAAGTCTTTGAATTGTGATCAGAATGGCCTCCGTTTTATCATCATTCATCTGCAGCTTGTTACATGTCATCCATGATTTCACATCAGAAATGCATGTCTCAACACCTTGGATGGTAGCATCAACTTCAGCTGGGTGGCTAGATTTGTATATTTTGGTGTCATCAGCGAACAATTGGTGAGACACTAGATGATGATCTATGACACTTGAAAGCATATGAATGTATAGAATAAAGAGAACATGTCCAAGAACAGACCCTTGTGGAACACTGTGACATAGATTAACTGGGCTGGAATGTATTCCATTTGCAGATACAATTTGTGTCCTGTTGACTAAGTAGGACTTCGACCACTGTAAGGCTATATTGTGAATGCCAAATACATGCTGGAGACAGTGAAATAATTTATCATGGTATATTGTGTAAAATGGTAAAATGCTGCAGACGAATCAAAGAGGGTGAGGACTGTAATCTTTTCACTATCCAAAGCAGAATGTCATTAACTACTTTCAGAACAGTAGTTTCATTACTGTGGTAAGGGCGATATGCAGACTGTACATTGATAAAAAGACTGTTTGAATTCAAATGAGATACAAGTTGGGTTTGAACAACTTCTAAGATTTTTATATGAATGGAAGATTAGAAACTGGGAGGTAGTTCTTTATATGGTTATGGTCAGTTGTTGGTTTCTTCGGCAGAAGCTTTACAATGGCAGTTTTAAAAAATAGATGGAAGTCCCCGGATGAGAGAGAGGTATTAATAACATCATTAGTGAAGGCAATATTGGATCTAAGAACTCAAGCAACAGTGATGTTGGAACTGGATCAAGTTCACATGACTTTGGTGCACTCTTCATCACAATTGTCCATACTAAATCCATAGAGACCAGTTCAAATGTTGCTAACGGTTGTCGCTGAAATTCTGTATCGTAACTGTATGGTGATGACAAGTCAATTGAAATTGTGTTGTCAAGCTTATTTCTAATGGTTTCTACCTTGTCACGAATGAAATTTGCAAACAGGTTCAAAAGGTCTACTAGAGAGACTTTAGTTGGAAGTGGTGTACATATGTTCCTTGAAATTAATTTGTTAGTAATATCAAAGGGCTCTTTGAAGCTGGAACTTTTTGTAATCTTAGTACTGTAGTGTAACAAGTTGGCTAAATGGACTATCTTTGTGACGGTCTTCGTAGAGGCTTCATAGATTTGTTTTTGAATAGTGAGTCTGGTGGAAAGCCAAAGCCTCTCCACTTTACAGGGGTCTCTTTTAGCAGTGTGAAGCTGGCCCCTAACACTGCTTTACCAAGGAGAACTCTTTTGAATTGATACTCTGCGCTTGGTGGCTGGGTCATGTTTTTCAAGCAATGAATGCAGGCAGATATCGAGTTGTTCTGCTTTAGGAGATAAGCAAGTTGTTAGGTTTGCTTGGATGTCATGCATTAGTTTGGTTCTATTTACCATACAGAGGATTCTCTTAGAAGGAAAAAAGGTGGAGGCTTAGGGACTGTAACTTAATGATGGCCTATAATGCAGAGGTGATCTGATGCAAGTTCGTGGGATAGAAGGGTCGACCATAGAATATTAACATCAGGTCTATGAAGAAAACATGAATGGAATTTAGGAGTTTTGATGTGTATGGGTTTCCGGGACAAAGTGAAAGTTGAAATCTCCGAGAATAATCATGTTGCCACCTTTAGAATTCCATATTCCAGGAGAAAATGCTCCAAAAAAGAGAGATTCAGTAAGCTTGGTTTTTTTTACTAGGAGGAGGGCGGTAGAGGTAGAAAAAATGGACTGACCTTTTTTATTCCATTATGTGAGTTGTTTGTACTAGTTCAAAGGATGTGTGGCAGAAATTGAACGTTGTGTTGTGATTGAGACATTTTATCATGGAACTCTTTGTGATGATGGCAATTCCACCTCCACAAGAGTGGCGAGGGAACGACTTGATGGAGGAACTGGGGAGTGTTGGATCCGCGCACTTGGGCTTATCACGTTGCCAGAGGACATTCATATGATGCATTACTATATAACATTGCCATGTGGCATTGACAGGTGACATTCCTATGATGCATTACTATATAAAAGTGTCATGTGACATTGCCGGGTGACATTCCAATGATGCATTACTATATAACAGTGCCATGTGGCATTGACAGGTGACATTCATATTATGCATTATTATATAGCATTGCCATGTGAAATTGCCAGGTGACATTCATATGATGCATTACTATATAACATTGCCATGTAACATTGACAGGAGGTGTGCCCCAGGGCAGTATTTTATCTGTGACGCTATTTAATATAAAAATGAATAGCATCACCAAGTGTTTAGCTCCCGGTGTGGATTGCTCATTATATGTAGATGATTTTTTAATTTGTTATCGATCAAAGCACATGCATACAATTGAAAGGCAACTCCAACAAAATATCAATAAGATCCAATATTGGGCCAGAAATAACAGTTTCAAATTTTCTAAATCGAAAACTGTATGCATGCATTTCTGTCAGTTGCGAAGACATCATGATGACCCTAAACTCATGCTGGACGGAACACTTATTCCAGTTGTTGAGGAAACAAAGTTTCTGGGTATTATCTTCGACAGAATACTGACTTTTATACCACACATCAAGAATTTAAAAGCTAAATGCTTAAAAGCTTTAAATTTACTAAAAAATAATTGCGCACACTGACTGAGGTGCTGATAAAAAAAGAGTCCTCCATTTGTATAGAACATTTATCGGCTCTACATTAGAGTATGGATGCATTGTTTACAGTTCAGCTAAGAAGTCTTATTTGAAAATACTTGACCCAATTCATCGTCAGGGAATAAGACTTGCTCTAGGAGCATTTAAGACATCTCCATGCGAAAGCCTACTCGCGGAAGCGAATGAACCACCTTTATCGCACCGTAGAGAAATGCTTTCCACACAGTACTCTCAAAGATCAAACCTTCTGAACCCTGCTTTTTTGGCTGTTTTTCAACCAAAATACAAAACTTTATATGAAAACAAACCAAATGCCATACCTTCATTTGGCATCAGAATATCATCCAGCTTTGACACTATCAAAATTAATCTCCCTACAGTTCAGAACATGTTTGTCTCGGAAACACCACCTTGGCTCCTTAAGCAACCCAAAGTGATTTTTATGTTGCACGATGGGAAAAAATCTGAGACAAATCCTGCCGTTTTCCAGAACTCTTATCATGAACTCCTCAACGATTTTAAAAACTACACAAAAATTTTTACTGATGGATAAAAAGTTGATGAAAGGCTGCTACAGCCTTTGTTAGTGGCAAACACATAACCAAAGTGCGCTTGCCAAACGATGTGTCCATATTTTCAGCGGAAATCAGAGCAATAGACCTTGCTCTGAAATTTGTCAAACAAAAACACATTTTAAATAGCATTATCTTCTGTGACTCACTATCAGTGCTTCAGTCGCTTCACAATAGAAAACTGGATAATCCATTGTTAGTCAATATTCTCGTCAAAAACTCTGAGCTTAGTACCTCCAATAATATAGTATACTGTTGGCTACCTAGCCATATTGGTATTAGAGATAATGAAGAAGCTGACCGGGCTGCTAAGATGGCTCTATCTCAAGAACCATCGGATTTTAAATTACTGTTTACTAATTTTAAACCTTGTATCATAAAGTACCTACGCCAGAATTGGCAGGCGTCATGGAATGATGCAGTCAATAACAAACTTCATGCCATCAGACCAACCCTGGGAGAATGGACTCCTTCCTACAGAACTATCAATAGGGAGGAGGTTGTCATTGCAAGAATCAGAATCGGTCATACATACATTACCCACTCCCACATACTAAAAGGTGAAGATCCACCAGAGTGCATTTCTTGCAATGAGCCATTCACTGTTAAACACTTTATGACCGAATGTTCCGACCTGCAACCTACGTGTGTTAAATACTATAATGTACATGACATGAAGGAACTTTTTGATATAAAAAATACAAATCACTTGTATTTTAGATTTCCTAAAGGAAGTAAATCTCTATTTTAAACTATAACTTGTGTGCCATCACCTAGAACATTTTTATCTAATGCAAATACCATCTCTTATTTACAACATCTTATCATCAACATACACCATTTACATCTCCCGATGATTGGGAAGCTTCATATTTTCCTGTTACCAACATCTTACCATTTTATATTTAACTATTATGTTGTTTTTTTTATATCGCTGGTCGATGTTAAACTTTTCTTATTTTTAAATATCTAACCTATTGTATGGCATTAAATAGCCTAAAAGTGCTGGTGCACCGTTAAAATTCAAGCAAACAAGCAAACAAACAAACAAACAAACAAATAACCATTGACAGGTGACTTTCATATGATGCATTGCTATATAACAGTGCAATTTGGAATTGTCAGGTGACATTTCCTATGATGCATTATTATATAACAGTGCCATGTGGCATTTGCAGGTGACATTCATATTATGCATTACTATATAACAGTGCCATTTGGAATTGTCAGGTGACATTTCCTATGATGCATTACTATATAACAGTGCCATGTGGCATTGGCAGGTGACATTCATATGATGCATTACTATATAACAGTGCCATGTGACATTGCCGGGTGACATTCATATGATGCATTACTATATAACAGTGCCATGTGACATTGCCAGGTGACATTCATATGATGCATTACTATATAACAGTGCCATGTGACATTGCCGGGTGACATTCATATGATGCATTACTATATAACTAGGGCATAACTGACTTTTGATCCGGAAATCGGATTCCACTGGATAGTATGAACTTCCGATTAATCGGAGTCGGACAAGGCAGGAACGACCGATTCGGATAATAAAAATAATAAAGTTGAATTTCTATAGCACCGTGTCTAACACTGCGTGTCATTCGATAGTGTGTTAATAAAGTTAAATAAGAAGTCAGAAAAGTCCATTATGGTCAACACAACCACGCTGTGAGACAACCTATTTGAACTGGCGGGTGAAAACCGGAAATGAAGCCGGATATGGTAAAGTACTAAGTAACATGCTAGACACGGCAAAACCAGATACCAGAAACCCGAAAACGGAATATGAAATTTTTTAGAAAAAAAATACGGATTTAGCTTTTCCGATTAATTGAATCGTATCCGGAATCGGAAGAATTTCATGCCCAAAATCCGGAATCGGAAATCAGTAGAAAAATGCTAATCGGTTATGCCCTATATATAACAGTGCCATGTGATATTGCCGGGTGATATTCATATGATGCATTGCTAGATGCTGTTGCTATATGGAATTATCAGGTGACATTCCTATGTAACATGACTGTGTTACATATGTATATGACATTACAATATGACATTGCTATTTGTTATGTCACAGTGTGATGTACGATTTTTATTGTCATAATGTTATGACACTAGTGAATATGAATTTTATGACACAAAGAGGATTTGGGGTTGGGAGTAGGTTTACATGTTTTCAAATTTTTTTTTACAAATGCCTTCTTAGCAGAATTCAGCTAAAATCCACTTGAGATATATAGTGAAATTTTGCTTGCATTTTTGTATTTATATGACAATAATTTACTGAATCTTCATGCAGGAATAACAGTTTTGAAACAATTTATACATTTTACTGGAAGTGGTTGTTGTTACTTTTGACTTCCTTTTTTTCTTGCTCTGCAGAGATTTAGAAACACAAATCTAGTTGTGTTTTGTTTTTAAATCCACGGTGTCAGCCTGCTTAAAAATCAAAGACTTTCTTTTTGACACTTTTAAGAGCATATATTATTCATATTTTTCCTTTTTTTTTTTGTTCTTTCCATCAAGTAATATTGCCACAGAAAGGTGGTGACTGTCTTGGTAAAAAGTGGGATGTTTTTGCTTTAAAAAATTTCTAAAGTCATTGTGATATGTTTATAAATACAGTTAAAATGTGACACCATTTACCTATAAAGTTTGTGATACATGATAATACAGGTTGATCACATATATGGATTCTTTTGCATGGATTTTGATTTGGGATTCGTGCGGATATTCAGATACATAATTTAAAAGTTCTGAATTTTTGGCCAAGATTCAAATTAAAATGTTTTGCTTTTATGTACATTTTATTCACTTGTTTTTTAAATGATCATGGGTGATAGATAATTTCTGGCAGTTGTGTCAAGCCAGGTAGAAAAACAGTTTGAGCTGTTTAATATCTCGTGTTATTTTAATTATATACACAAATAGTGTTATTCAATTGATAGGGCTTGGAATTAGGACAGCGTTTATTTAACATAACAATTGTTGAAGAATTGAGTGAAACATTTATTCCCAGTAGCACTGATGATTAACATATTGACAGGTTCAAAAGCATCATGGCTGAATAAAAGCATTATGAGGACCTGGATGGTCAGTAGCCCTAGGGAGAACACTTATCCCATTGGCTAGATTCCCAACCCATTTGTGATTTGAATAATGATCCTTAACATGGCTCAATATATTTTCATCCTCTTCATGTGTACATATTTAATAATGCACTTCTTACATTTTTTCCTAAACATTTATGTCCGTTAAGGCTTGGCATTGTTTGGGAGATCAAATCAATCGCTTGGTCATGTACAGATGATGCATGTGAAAATAAAACAAAATTTGCATTTAAGTTTTAAAAAGTGGTGTACCAATATATAATACTTATATTTTTTATTCCAATTTTTAGTGGATGTATGTAGTTTGAATCCATTTTGGTTTGTAGTGTCATATAAGGTTTATTTAGCTGTGTCCCCATTTTAAGGGATTAAATGTGAGTCAGGTTGATTTATCACTGTGATAGTATAGCATCCCACTATCCTCATCCTCCACAAAACGAAAAACCCTCACTGCCCCGAAAGATTTAAGTAGTATGCATACATAATGCTTACGGTACTCAGCAAGCTTTAATATAAATTATAGGAGCTTAAGTTATTGTATTACTTTTACTCTTTTCTGTATGGATCTGTAAATGCAGATAATGTTCAACAAATCTGGACAAAAATAAGGATATTTTGCAAATTGTGTGTGATCACGCTGTAATTTGTCTTTTACCAATGGAAATTCTCTCATACCAGATTTTGTGTCCAAGGAGGAGATGCAAGCTCTAAGACCAGTTCAGTTACAGCAGTACCTGTACAAGCTAGTATCACAACATCCAGAAAAGCATTCTCGCTACAGTCACCAAGCCTGGCTCTACCCTAACAAACACAGCAATGACAACATTTTTAGACAAGTTCAAGCCAGGTACGTCTTATTGTCTGTCTTGTCTAGCTTTCATATACCACAGACCCTGGCTATGACAGTGTACAGTCTGATTAGGATTTGTATAGCCTGGTTAGGACAGTGCACAACCTGGTTAGGACATTGTACAACCTGGTTAGGACTGTACAGCCTTGTTAGGACAGTGTACAACATGGTTATCACTGTACAGGTGGGTTAGGATAGTCTACATTCTAGTTAGGACAGTGTACATTATGGTTTGGACAGTTTACTGCCTGGCTGTGACAGTGTATAATCTGGTTAGGATAGTATAGTCTGGCAGGAATATACAGCCTGGCTAGGACAGTGTACAGACTGGTTTGGATAGTTTACAGCCTGGTTAGGACAGTGTACAACCTGGTTAGAATAGTTTACAGACTGGTTTGGACAGTATACAGACTGGTTAGGACAGTGTACAGACTGGTTTGGACAGTGTACAGACTGGTTAGGACAGTGTACAGACTAGTTTGGACAGTGTACAGACTAGTTAGGACATTTTACAGGCTGTTAAAATATCCAAATTTGTTCATACAAAGTGCAGTCTTTTTTATATAGGTGGAAGTGTGGGTAACGTTGACTAAAATTATGTTTGGTCAGTCTAAACTTAAACATAAAAATAATCACACTATTTTAAATCTCAAATTTCTTTTAAAAAATCAAACATTAAATATCTTTATTTGTGAATGCATAAACAATTCAATATATGTATATTTAAAAAGTCAGTTGAGAAGAATCAAGTCTATAAAACAATGAATCTTATGTTCAGTATGGAACATTTTGTCCTTCAAAAAATAAACTCATTGGAATTTTTGCAGATCTGATATGATGAGTATAAGTGTACTGTTAGTTGGCTTTTTAAAATCCATACAAAAATGATTTTTAAAAGAGTCACAATTTTATACAAATTCTTGCCATTAAAACATTAATTTTGGATCTTGAAAATTATCTATCATGTTTTTGAAAATTAATTTTTGTCTTACAGGGTGTCTGAACTAGCAGGCCTTCCCCTTGACCTAGTCCATCTCAGTGATGTGCAGGTAGCATTGTTTTAATTGGTACTGTCATTGTTTTTATGTGTGCAATTGATCTTGTCCATCTCGGTAATGTAATGTAACATTATTATAATTAGTACTTTCATTGTTTTTATGTGTTCAGTTGATCTTGTCCATCTCGGTAATGTAATGTAACATTGTTATAATTAGCATTGGTCACAGTTGTTTAATTGACCTTGTCCATCTCACTGATATAATGTAACATTTTCATAATTAGCACTGGTCACTGTTGTTTTTAATTGACCTTGTCCACCTCAGTGATATGCAGCTAACAGTGTCATCATAGCATTGGTCACAGTTGTTTTAATTGACCTTGTCCATCTTGGTGATGTTGTTTTAATTGACCTTGTCCATCTCGGTAATATGTATGTAACATTGTCATCATTAGCATTGGTCACAGTTCTTTAAAATGACCTTTTCCATCTTGGTGATTTGCAGCTAACAGTGTCATCTTTAGCACTGGTCACTGTTTTTTGGGTTGGATTTGTGTTTTGCTTTTTAAAACATTCTCACATGCATCTGTAATATGAGACTCATTGAAAAATTTAAGTCTGCCTGACTTAATTTAATGATTTTAGTGTACATGACTTCATGTAATGCTTTCAGTGTACATAACTTCATTGAATGAGTTCAGTATATATGACCTAATATAATGCTTTCAGTGCACAAGGCTTCATTTAATGTTTTCATTGTGTGCGCCTTGCTTTGCTTTCAGTGCATATTTCTCCATGTAATGCTTTCAGTGTTCATGACTTCATGTAATGCTTTCAGTGTACATGACTTCATGTAATGCTTTCAGTATACATGACTTCATTGAAGAGTTCAGTATATATGACCTAATATAATGCTTTCAGTGCACAAGGCTTCATTTAATGCTTTCATTGTGTGTGCCTTGCTTTGCTTTCAGTGCATATTTCTCCATGTAATGCTTTCAGTGTTCGTGACTTCATGTAATGCTTTCAGTGTACATGACTTCATGTAATGCTTTCAGTATACATGACTTCATGTAATTCCTTCAGTGTTCATGACTTCATGTAATGCTTTCAGTGTTCATGACTTCATGTAATGTTTTCAGTGTACATGACTTCATGTAATGCTTTCAGTATACATGACTTCATGTAATTCCTTCAGTGTTCATGACTTCATGTAATGCTTTCAGTGTTCATGACTTCATGTAATGTTTTCAGTGTACATGACTTCATGTAATGCTTTCAGTGTTCATGACTTCATGTAATGCTTTCAGTGTTCATGACTTCATGTAATGCTTTCAGTGTACATGACTTCATGTAATGCTTTCAGTTTACATGACCTCATTTAATGATTTCAGTGTACATGACTGGTAATATTTTCATTGAACATGAATTCGTTTAATGTTTTCAGTGTACATGACTTCATGTAATGCTTTCAGTGTACATAACTTCATGTAATGATTTCAGTACCTGACTTCATGTAATGTTTACAGTGTTCATGACTTCATTTAATACTTTCATTGTTCATGACTTCATGTAATGATTTCAGTACCTGACTTCATGTAATGTTTACAGTGTTCATCACTTCATTTAATGCTTTCAGTGTACATGACTTCATGGAATACTTCTAGTGTACATACCTCCATTTACTGTTTTCATTGTTATGTCTTCTTTAAAAGCTTTGAGTGTACAGGACTTCATATAATGCTTTTATTATGCATGTATTAAATTCTTTCAGAGTACAGGACTTCATTTAATTCTTTCAGTGTACATTCCTTCATTTAATGCTTTCAGAGTACATGTCTATGTTTAATGCTTTCAGAGTACATGTCTTTGTTTAATGCTTTCAGAGTACATGTCTTTGTTTAATGCTTTCAGAGTACATGTCTTCATTTAATGCTTTCAGAGTACATGTCTTTGTTTAATACTTTCAGTGTACATGTCTTCATTTAATGCTTTCAGAGTACATGTCTTCGTTTAATGCTTTCAGAGTACATGTCTTCATTTAATGCTTTCAGAGTACATGTCTTTGTTTAATGCCTTCAGAGTACATGTCTTCATTTAATGCTTTCAGTGTACATGTCTTCATTTAATGCTTTCAGTGTACATGTCTTAATTTAATGCTTTCAGAGTACATGTCTATGTTTAATGCTTTCAGAGTACATGTCTTTGTTTAATGCTTTCAGAGTACATGTCTTTGTTTAATGCTTTCAGAGTACATGTCTTTGTTTAATGCTTTCAGAGTACATTTCTTTGTTTAATGCTTTCAGAGTACATGTCTTCATTTAATGCTTTCAGAGTACATGTCTTCATTTAATGCTTTCAGAGTACATGTCTTCATTTAATGCTTTCAGAGTACATGTCTTCATTTAATACTTTCAGTGTACATGATCTTATGTTATGCTTTCAGTGTGGATGTTTTTAATGCTTTCAGTGTTCATGACTTTATGAAATGCTCTTAGTGTACATAACTTAGTTTAATGGTTTCAGTATACCTGACTTTATTTTATAGGGAAACCAGAATATGAGGATGTATACTGTAGGCACTTTTTTATGCCCCTACCATACATGTTAAACAGGCATATATTTTTACCCGTCTCTGTCCGATCCCATCATGTGACATTGTGAATTTAGTTTCTGTTGATAAATTCATTCCGAATCTTTTACAACATTCTGCATTGTGAAGATCTTGATTTTTATCATTTTCAAACATCATTTAATGGAGTAAAGACCGTTTTTACCATATATCAGGATTGAACTTTGACAAAGATAGTTTTCTATCAATAATTGCATTGATTTGAAAAATGTACGTTTTTAATCCACGATATCTTACAGGTTGTCAATTATGGGGTCAAAGGTCACTACAATGCCCACTGGGACTCCACAGACAGAGGCTATGATGCCCCATGTTGTGAAACAGGAAAACTAAATCAAGGCAGGTGTAAGAGCTGCAGGTAAATGGCTTTTTTAGGGACCATGTTAGCTTACCTAGCTGAAAGCCATCAGATGGTTCTTGGGTAAGCCTCATCAGAAAGCAGTATTGTAGTGGAATGTTTCTAAACATTAAAGAACTGTTGGAGTTTGTACTTTAACCATTGGCATTATAGCAGAAATGCTGCCAGGGCATGCAATTGCAAACATTTTGCAAAATGTAAGAATTTATGCACTTGGAACATAATGATGTGTGAGAATACCTGCAAATTAGTTTTAAAAAATTGGATATATAAACATTTATTTAACCGATCACATTTAAAGTGCTTGTCATAGATATGTTACACCAGTAGAAGTTTCATAGCACTCCTCATGACATCATTCATTTTTTTGGGTAGCAACTGTTTACATATCTGGATGCAGGGTCCCAAGTGGCCGAGTGGTCTAAAGCACTCTCCGTTACGAATCACTGCCATCTCACCTCTGTCTGCATGGGTTCAAGTCTCAGATTCAGCCAATGTGGGTATGTGAAAGAGCTTGCCAGTAGCTTCTCGTGGGTCGGTGGTTCTTTCTGGGAATTTTCCCGGGTTCTTCCTATACTGGCCTATCATGTACTGAAAAATGGCATTAAACCCTACAACAACAACATATCTGGAAGCCAGCTTAATGTGAATGATTCTTAAACTAAATTTAATTGGCACATTTGGCCCTGTAACAAGCATTGTCATAGTTGAAGCCTTGTATCAAAATTTTTTTACTAATGCATGTTTCAAATATGGACTAATTATATCCCAAAATGGCTGATTTCAAGTGATAGTTCAGCAAATACTGGCCAACAATAATGATGACGACAGTGATTTCTGTTATGAATTATATTTGATTATTTGTGCTAAGAAAGTGTTAATGGGACACTAGTGAGTGATTTCAAGTCCAAAATGTGTTTAATACGAGTTTGGCATACATGCTGGATGGACAAAAATAGATGGCATGCTGGAATTAAATATAGAACAGGCAGAATATCACGACAAAATAAAATGCAGACATGTTAGAAATGGAATGTAAAAACCCTAATACAGCATTATGAAACAGGCTATGGCCTTGATGTACCTAAAACCCTACTATGGCATTATGGAACAGACTATGGTCTTGATGTATCTAAAACTCTACTATGGCATTATGGAACAGACTATGGTCTTGATGTATCTAAAACTCTACTATGGCATTATGGAACAGACTATGGTCTTGCAGTACCTAAAACCCTACTTTGGCATTATGGAACAGACTATGGTCTTGATGTACCTAAAACTCTACTATGGCATTATGGAACAGACTATGGTCTTGATGTACCTAAAACTCTACTATGGCATTATGGAACAGACTATGGCCTTGATGTACCTAAAACTCTAATACAGCACTAAGGAAAAGGATATGAAAGAAAGATATATGTTGAAGTGTTAGATAAATATTTAACTATGGCTATTAATACCTACACCATCCTTCTTTTGTCTCCACTCTTATTTTGGTGACAATTGGGGGCTCTTACATTGAGATAAAATTTTAGCAGTATCTGTGTTATTTGGACTCTTGATGATGTCATCATAGTAAGGGCATGACTGTTTATATGATGTGTGACAAGTTAACATTAGGAAATTGCAGTTATTAAATAGACCCAATGAGTACATTGCTTAGGGTAGTCTTAAATAGACCCAATGAGTACATTGCTTAGGGCAGTCTTAAATAGTCAATGAGTATATTGCATACGGCAGTCTTAAATAGAGCCAATGAATACATTGCTTAGGGCAGTCTTAAATAGTCAATGAGTACATTGCATAGGGCAGTCTTAAATAGAGTCAATGAGTACATTGCATAGGGCAGTCTTAAATAACCAATGAGTACATTGCATGGGGCAGTCTTAAATGGTATCCTGTTGTTAGCGCACAGGTCAAAAGCATGCACTGACAATTACACACAAGACAAAAGTGCGTTGTCAAAAGTGTGCAAGGCAAACATTTTAAAAGTCAATATGTCAAGTAAAAAAGATTCATGCATATAATTAGAAAATAATCGGTTATTTAAATAATGTTTACTATTATTAAAAATGAGTTACAGTTTAGTATGTCTATCACTGTTCAAATTGCAACATTATGTGCATAATCAATACAAATAAACAAGGCAAAAAATAAAAAATAAAAAAACAAATTTCAGTTTATTATATCTACCACTTTTCAAATTTTAACAAAATAAATTTGATATTAATAGTTGTCTAGGCTTATACTTCGTAAATGCTAATCTTGATGTCTGCTCACTGAAAACAGTTATTCAAGCTATTTGTTTATTTCTACTCAATATTAGGAGTTTACACACTTAGATGTATGTTCAAACTGATTCAAACGTTTAGTTTATTTCTACTAAATATAAAGATTCTATACTCTTTGATGTGTGCTCACCCGAAAATGGAATATGGAGTTTATGCTGCGCACTTTCAACGGCACGGCACACATTTGACGGACATATTTCACTGTGCACTTTTGTCGGCGCGCTTTTGACCTGTGCACTAACAACGGGTGCCGTCTTAAATAGAGCCAATGAGTACATTGCATAGGGCAGTCTTAAATAGAGCCAATGAATACATTGCATAGGGCAGTCTTAAATAATCAATGAGTACATTGCATAGGGCAGTCTTAAATAATCAATGAGTACATTGCATGGGGCAGTCTTAAATAGAACCAATGAGTACATTGCATGGGGCAGTCTTAAATAGAGCCAATGAGTACATTGCATAGGACAGTCTTAAACAGAGAAACTTGTGTTGCTACACAATGCATCCCACTTACTACAGTTTGCTCAGCATGGCATAAACAGAGCTAAATTGGTTGGAAAACAAAGATGAGTGGGCATTCAATGGCCATAAGTGTTTGAATATGATGAGAAATGCTTCAGATCCAATTCATTAAAGGTCTTATTCGGATAAAGATAAATCAACAAAGAATATTAAAGCCAGGGCTTAGTTTCCTTATTCCACAGTCAAGGTATTGTTGCTTCTATACAAAAAGTGTTTATTTACTTCATTTCATAAGAAAGCATGATGTTTTCATTCCATGTACTGTAGACAAGGTTTAATCTGCAAGTTGTCTATGGTCAATCCACACTTTCATAGAATTATATTTTTTTAAATTGCAAATTCTGTTGTGAGTCTTCATAAAAGACTAAAAATTCTGCAAACTGCAGAAAAAGGTGCAACTTTGGCCAGTCTGGTAGTGTAACCATTACGCACTATAAAACTTTGGCCAGTCTGGTAATGTAACCATTACACACTATTTAGACTTTTGTACCATTTTAGAGGAAAACTGGTATTGATGTTCTGTATGGTATATTGAAGTATTCCATCATGTATCAAAATACTTTACATAACAATAAGTTGTATTTATAAAAATTGCCAATATTTGCAGAGCTTATTCCAGTATACTCTTGAATAAAGATATAAAAATATAGTTGTATTTAAAAAATTGCTGATATATACTCTGTTGGGTTTTTTATCAGGTACATGACCATTCTGTTCTACCTGAATGATGTTGAAGAAGGAGGAGAAACAGCTTTTCCTGTTGCAGACAACGAGACACTGAACATACAGGTAGCTATGCCTTCTGATAGAGCAATAAATGGGGGTGTGGAGGCCAATGACAACATTGAACAAAAGTTCTTTCATTAGTTGTAAATCTTTCATGTTTTACTTTTTTGTTGGAAACATGTATTATTCGTCACTCAATAGCATGCTTGTCCCAAGGTCATCTTTCTTTGTGGGGCCATGGAGTGAAAGTTCTTTTATATATATATATATATATATATATATATATATATATATATATATATATATATATATATATATATATATATATATATATATATATATATATATAATTCTTCAGGAATCAAGTGTATTACTGTGGTAAACATTTACATTTAACAGTTTGATTTGATATCAGGCAAGTATACTTGGCATATGATTGCCATTATTGTAAAATAAAATTCACTTTAATAATTTTCTTTAATTTTATGTACAGGATATTTTAACCAGCAGGATTGGTCATTTGTACAAGACATGTAGAGACGCCAATCTGCGTGTTACAGCTGAGGAAGGCAAGGCTGTTCTTTGGTACAACCATTTTGTGGATCCAGGCACTGGATGGATGGGGGATATGGATAAGTATACACTGCATGGGGGATGCCCTGTATTCAAGGGAGAGAAATGGATTGCAAATTTCTGGATCAAGACAACCTACAGCCGAGAGCATGACTTGAAGAGAATGGCAAAGATTCATGATATATAGCGACTAATTGGGCTTGATAATGAAAAAATGCATGCTATATTCTAACACATTATTTTTATTTCTTAACCCATACCATATGTAATGTAAAAGTTATAGCAAATAATAAGGAATGATAATATTTTTGGCTGCTTGAATTTCAAAGTTTAATCTTCTGTCAGGTTAAGTATATTCCAGTAAAAATAGGGAAACTTTTTCTTGTCCAAATTTTTAAAATTAAAACAGTATTAACTAGGAGTATTGTCTCATAACTGTAAATATGGCA
Organism: Unio pictorum; assembly: GCA_030141615.1. Lineage (NCBI taxonomy): Eukaryota > Metazoa > Mollusca > Bivalvia > Unionida > Unionidae > Unio > Unio pictorum. The sequence goes on along the minus strand of JARLTB010000219.1, from coordinate 7,892,154 downwards.
AAAGCTACCATTTGAGAGTGCAACTTGTAGGCATCTCCATTTTGATGAAAACATTCCTAAAATAGCAATATTTTTGCCCTAAATTATAAATTAGCCTTAATTATAAATAATTACTCTCCATATATGTGTGACAACATTTGCCTTTGATTAAGGAGACAAGTTTTCACAGCCGATCAGTTTTTTCCTAGACACATTTGTGTGAACCCATTTCAACATCTAGAGTGAGCTCATGAAAATTGTACACAATGTGCTCTGAGTATTATGTGAGTGTTTGATCTCATGAAATATCAAATAATTTGACAAGATTATGTATACAGCACTTGATTTTAAGATCAACTGCCAGAATCAAGTGCTTGCTATGTGAAATTTTGCAAATGAAATAGTTATTATGTTTTACTAATTGCACTTGATGTGGTCATATAGTGGTAGACATATACTTTTCAGAATTTGGTGGTTATGTCGCTTCTGTTACCTGCACCTCTAATGCCATACATAATACGTTGCATCCTTGGCAATCATAGACATCTAGTTGTCACTATTTGATGGTTTTGTCTCTTCAGTTACCTGCACTTCTAATGCTATATAATACATAGCATCCTTGTCATAACACACAATCATTACCACTGTGTGAATAATAACTATATTTTACCTTTTTTCTTTAGAAGTTTATTATCAAGCACACATTTGTTCTAGTATATTATTTTTAATAAAACTGCCACCCCAAAATTTGGACATGCCCACACCCCTGAAATGCTTATAGTAGGAATTCCCTCTCTTCATGTCAATCATGGAAAAATCACTGTCTGATCTTGTCGGCAAAGATGAGAAGGCAAATATGTTTAAGTGAAAATAATGAATTCCACTGATTATTTTGGTTCTATTTACATTTGTTTGAGGGGGCCCTGAGTGGCCAAGTGGTCTAAAGTGCTCTCTGTTACGTATCACTGCCATCTCAGCTCTGTCTGTGTGGGTTTGAGTCTCAGATTCAGACAATGTGGGTATATGATAAAGCTTGCCTGTAGGTTCTCATGGGTCGGGGTTCTTTCCATGGATTTTCCCCTGGTTCTTCCTCCACCATTAATACTGTCCACCATGTATACCCTATTGTGTGCTGAAAAATGGTGTTAAACCTTACAACAACAACAATAACAACAACATTTGTTTGAAGTGCAATATCAGATAATTCTAGTCAGACTTCAAAATTATTCTAGTCACACTGTTTTTCCATTATTATTGTATTGTTACATGAATAATGTTATATAATTTTAAAGAACTAAAGGAAGTCATTGTTATAAAGTCTTTCTAGTTCACCACAGTAGGCTCAAAGAAAATTTGAAAATTTAAAAATTTGTGGGGGAATTGGCTGTCCTATTGAGTGTATGGAAGAGTAATCTTTTTTGTATTGATAAAGTGTGCAAGAAAAAACCTTTTTGAATGTATTAGTTTACCACAGCAAAACATCTACTTTAGAAATGAGAAAACAATGACATTTATTCCATGAACTCCGAGCTCCTAATATTTTATGAATTTATGGAGAAATCAAGTCTTTTCAGCAAGCATACTTTGAATATCTAAATTTTAGGTCTGAGAAACTTGACTAATGATTTTGTCTTCTACATTGCAAATATATTGGTCTGAAAATCAACATTTTAAAGACCAGTTTCAAAGAGCCAGTGTTTAAAACAAACACAAGCATCACTAGGTGATGCAGATGTTTAAAATTGAATGTGATAGCCTATTGCAGGAATTCATTTTATGTTAGATAATTTTTTATAGAAAACTGAATGGTATATAAGGCTTGTGTTCTATATCAGTTTTATATGCAATGTTTATGTACCAGGAAATGAAGATGTAAATAGAACTAAAATTTCATTTTGAAACTAAGCTGTGATTTTCAGGTAATAATGTTATTTACAGTAAAGCCACATATGTTTTGTATATAAATTGGTTGATAATTATTATTGTACTATATTACAAATGCATTTTTTATATTGTGGTTTAATTATTTATTGTACTATATCATTACTGTATTACATCCATCTTGGTTGAAATATTATTTTCCTATATGATATCCTTAATGTATTTTGTTTGCCTTCACTGATAATTATTGTACTCAACTGTACGTCATTATTATTATAAAAAGACAAAAAAATTAATCAAAAAAAATACTTTACATTCCAATGTAACTTTCATAATGAAGTTTATGTATGTTTAAGAATTTCAGGTATAATGGTATTCATGTATCGTGTTAAATTTTGGAATTTCTCCTGCATAATTATTTTTTAAAACGATTTTGTTTTGCATCTTGCATGAAGTCTACAAGACTATGCACATCCCAATCAAAGTGCCTTGAATATTTTGTACTTAAAAATCGTTTTTATAGAACTAACCTTACTTAGGAATAATTAAGCATAAGGTATGATTCCTTAGGCAGTAACATTCCATTTTTGAGTATATTGTTAAAGGGAAGACTTGATTTTCAAACTTATTATCACTTGTTATATTCTAAGTTATTTACCAGTTTTGAAAGCTATGGCTAATCAGTTAATCAAGATATAAGCCAAATGTTTGTTGTCTTGGAGTAGTGCCATGTTCTAAGTACTCTGAAATAAACTTAATTAACTCCCTTTCTCTTCAAGTGACATTATACTGGCACATCTTACTGCTGATAATGGATGGGGTGTACTTGTGTTTATGCAAGCCTACATTCCTCTGACAAAATGGTCTATATTTTTTTATAGAAATTAAATGTTTATGCACAAGAATTCTAACTTCTTTATAATCAGAAAATCAATTCTTCTCATGTAATTTAACTAATTTATACAGAATACAAATTTCTTAACAGATGATTTTGTAACTGTTGGCAATTGATTTAAAAAAAGAATTCAAATTCAGTACAGCAACTGCAGTTTTTCTTCATGTGCAACATTGTTGTTTTTTATACTCAACAGCATGAATCAAGATGCAGTTCATATATTTATTTTCATTGGCATTTTTTTGTAGACTGCTCTGGTGGTCTAGTGGTAGAGCATCCACTTCGGATGCAGGAGGTCGCAGGTTCGAACCTGGCCAAGTCATATCAAAGACTTTTAAAAATGGTACTAACAGCTGCCTCACTTGGTGCTCAGCGTTAAGTGGTTAGTGTTAGGACTGGTCAGCCTGGTGTCAGGATAATGTGACTGGGTGGGATATTATGCTACATGTCTGTGGCATGATGATGTCCCAGTGCTAAACATCACTATAAATTGTCACACTGCAGACAAAAATGCGATATAACCGAAATATTGTTAAAGCTATGTTAAAAATCCAAATCACGCACACATTTTTGTAACTGCAGAATTTTTTTCTTCTCGATAGTAATTATTCTTAACACTTTATAGATACTGACAATTTGGACTGTAGCATGTTCATATTTCATAGTTTGATTTCATGTTTTGTGACAGCCACTAAATCTTTTTAAAAAAATTGTATCCCATAAATGCAAATAGTCACAATAACAGTTAAGTTGTCTTGAAAAAAATCTAAAACTCGTGGTCCAAGGCTGCGTGACCTTTTGCCATCCATCTTATGTAGCATTTTTTATAAGGATCATACTTTCTTGCGGCGTTTGTTCGCGAGTGCTTATGTGTGTATCACAGGGATTTAGAGCCTTTGCCAAGTTGATTTATTTGCTAGATTGTATGCTTGAGGCTTCCATTCCAAAGATTCAGTCTTCGCAGACAGTTCATTTGTTTGCTTGTGTTTAATGGATGAGTTTGAATTTGATGACATATCCCATGGGTTAGGTCTTATCCAAATTCATTTGTGAGTGCTCAAGGGAAAAGGGAGCTTAAAGGTAAAGCCCAAGAATTCTGAGTTTTAATGGTTTAGTCGGCCAGGTTGAACTGTTTGCTAGTGTACGTGGGAAGACTGCGTTTGTTCTTGTCGTTATTTTTAACATAACAAGCCATATATGATCTTTATTTTCAAGCAAAATATTCATGAAATGCTTACAAAAGAGAAATTTACTAAAATGAAAAATCTTAATGGCACATACAGTTCATGTTTTAATATAGTATATTTTTACAGATAGGCCAGCAGAATCTAGCCTTTTCATGTACAATGCTGTTTAGATCAGTATAGCTTTCTTAGCACGGACATGAACAGCTCTGTAGACCATTTCATATGATCTTGTTAATTTAAAAGCTGATGTATTATGGGAAATAATGTTAATAAGAACATGTGATGATAAATATGAAAAGTTGTCAGATATTGTCATTTTTGCACATTATTATCTGTTCAAAATGTATTGTCTCTTTCATATCGATTTGTCTGCATTTTTCTTTTTTGCAGATATTTTGACATTTATTTTTTTCAAATGTGTTCCCACCATTCTCTATTGAATATGGTTTTCATTCATTTCAATGGTATTAGTTTGGGTTTTCTTTGTTCAATATTTTCTAAATCCATTTTGCTTACGTTTGGTTTTGTTATTAAAGAAAAAAACTACAAAATTTTGGATCGTTGATTATTTTTGTTATTACTGTTTTTTTTTCATCACCTCAGCTATATATATTTTTAAAATAAAAGTGATTATTTTTCTAATCAGAATATTTTCCATGCAGTTTATTTGGAGAAAATGCATTATGGTTGGAATTCCAAATAAACCCTGTGATTGTTTTATATTCCTGCATATCAATTTTTTTTGCCGTAATTTACATCAGAATGAAAATTAAAAAAGCTCCTTACAGCAGTTGCATTGAATCTGTCTTATGTGTATAAATGTTACAGACATGTTAATTTTTTTATACTTACTTGCTGATGAATGTGATGTTGACATTTTCCTTTGATTTGCAAACATGAGAAAGATAAAGCAATACAAAAAAAAATTAGATATTTGATCACTTTCCACCATCCTTATAAAACCTAGATACACAACTCTCAAAAACTCACACTCTGATAACTCGCAAACCCGCTTATAATGCACGGTTAGGCATGGATCACATCTTTTTTACCAGAAAATACAAAAAGAAATTCATGTTTTAATTCTGTTTTTAAGTTATTCTTTAGTATGAATGCAGTATTTAAACGTAAAATATATCAATGTGCTGTAACAGTTTTGTCATCAAGTGTTTCTCTGAGAGCCTAATTAAATGCTGAGCATGTTTGCACTGAATTAAAAGCTGGCCTTCTTTTGTATTATGATGTTATGTCTTTTGAATCAGATAAAAAAAATTGTGGAATAAAAGAAAAATCAAAAAGATACAAATCCTATGTACTTAAAATCTAGCAGCCCCTGTCGTATATTGGGTTAACTCGCATCAGTTGATCAACCAAACACTTACAAATGTTGGTGTATGTAACATAAATAAACTACAATAAATTAACCTACTCCTTCCTAACTGTGATTAAAGATGGCAAAGCAACCAAGCAAAATGAATACTTCGTAAAATAGAGAGCTTGGTTTCACAAATATGGACCATTGTGGGCAAGTGAGTTTCAGAGAATTCTTGAACTGGCACTTTGAGACATCCTCTCGGATGAAAAGAAGTCTCATTATTACTTCCAGTGAAATCATAACCTCAATACTGTACTAATTGAACAATACAAACATTGAGTTTTGACATAGATAATCTCACGAAATAAATGTTGCTGGTTTTGAAAAAATAAATCGTGTTTGGTGGTGTATCAATGGTTAGTCAAATTCCCTGCTACATTGGCTCCCAATTCGAGGTTATACTATTAAAGTACAACTCTAGGAACCAGACTAATCAACAAAACAAAAAGCAGTGACATTTTGAAAATAAATGGTATTTATACAGAAAATCTTCATTAAAAAAAACACTATTAACAATTATTCTAAATGCGATTGTAAAATGTTGATTCAGTTAATAAACAGACCAGTTCCCTACCCCCTCCTCGGTATTATTGATTGAGTGGATTTTTTCAATATTTAGAGGTCCCTTGATAACTCGCACCCTCAGTTGTAGTGCTGTCTTCATTTTCGGACCTTGTGTGCGAGTTATCAAATGAGAGATGTATGTGATTCCTTTTCCTGTCATCCAAATAAACTTAAATATGTTGTCACTCATCCCGCCATACTAGATGTGATTACTCCTGTAACTATCTAAACAGAACCCTAGATATGTGATCACTCCAGTAACTATCTAAATAAAACCCAAGATATGTGATCCATCTAATAGTCATCCAAATAAAAAAAACAAGACTATGATTACTCTTTTAGCCATCCAAATAAAACAGTTACTGTATGTGATCACTCAAGCCATCCAACAGAACCCATTTATGTGATCACTTCTTTTTACATGCCTGCTTTCCCTTGGATTGAATTTGAAACGTGTCTGTATATCTAAGGGCATAACCCCATTTACCCAACTTGGGTAATTACCCAGTGTCAAGAATGCTGCAGCAAGTAATGGATTGGTTTAGTTTTATGGGGTTCAAATGCAATTTCTCAGCGTATGATATGCTATATTGGCAGCCAGTATATATTATGGGGGAAGACACTAGGAAAAACCTCTGGCACATGAGAAATACATTTACACAATAGACCCACTCCATGTTGTTTTTGGGTACTATAGAACACATTAAACAAAACTGACCCACTCCATGTTGTTTTTGGGTACTATAAAACACATTAAACAAAATTGACCCACTCCATGTTGTTTTTGGATACTATAAAACACAAAACAAAACTGACCCACTCCATGTGGTTTTTGGGTACTATAAAACACATAAAACAAAACTGACCCACTCCATGTTGTTTTTGGGTACTATAAAACACATAAAAAACAAAACTGACCCACTCCATGTTGTTTTGGGGTACTATAAAACACATTAAACAAAATTGACCCACTCCATGTTGTTTTTGGGTACTATAAAACACATAAAACAAAATTGACCCACTCCATGTTGTTTTTGGGTACTATAAAACACATAAAACAAAACTGACCCACTCCATATTGTTTTGGGGTACTATAGAACACATTAAACAAAATTGACCCACTCCATGTTGTTTTTGGGTACTATAAAACACATTAAACAAAATTAACCCACTCCATGTTGTTTTTGGGTACTATAAAACACATTAAACAAAATTGACCCACTCCATGTTGTTTTTGGGTACTATAAACACATTAAACAAAATTGACCCACTCCATGTTGTTTTTGGGTACTATAAAACACATTAAACAAAACTGACCCACTCCATGTTGTTTTTGGGTAGTATAAAACACATTTACACAATAGACCAACTCCATGTTGTTTTGGGGTAGTATAAAACACATTTACATGATAGACCCACTCTATGTTGTTTTTTGGTGCTATAAAATACATTTACACAATTTGTTAACTTCATGTAATGTTGCTGGGTACTATATGCTTACAAAAACACATTGTACTCTGCTCTAATCTACATGGAATAAAATGCCTTCTTTGTTTCATGGTTGCAAACAGTCAATATCACATTTTACCATGAAGATTTATATTCTGAAAAAACTTAAAAAACAATCTTCAAGTTTCTTCACTGAAAATGAAATGACCACAAGACTGGTTTGCAAAAGAAGAAAAAACTTCAATGATAGTTCATAATATTGTATTAAAGATTATAGCTAAAACTGTATTCTTTTCCTTTTAAAAAATCGTACAAGGTTTTCAGCTTTACAAAAGTCCTTTAATTTCATGATAGCTAGACTTAACTGATCTGAACTGCATAGAATTATTTATAGTAAAAATTGTGGTAAGGTATTTTTTTAAAAAGATCTTGTCGTGTGTTGGGTTGATTTTTTTGTTTTTTGTTTTTTAAGTTTTGGTAGTAACTTTGGGTTCATGGTTGTTATTGAAAGTAGTTTCGTTTCAATGGAGCTAGGGCATTGGTTTTTGAAAAATGCAAATAAGACTGTTCGTGGGTATGACAAATGTAAGAAATACAACAGCTGTACTACTGATGACTTTCCCAACGCATAGCAAGCTGCCATACACGTGTGCTCTTCATACGTGAAAGTTGTAATTGTCTGTACCTATGATATAGTCTATCTCATGAAAACAGTAATTGTCTGTACCTAAGATGTAGTCTATCCCATGAAAACAGTAACTGTCTGTATGATGTAGTCCATTCCATGAGAGCTGTAAATGTCTGTGCCTAAGATGTAGTCCATTCCATGTAAGCTGTAAATGTGTGTACCTATGATGTTAGTCTATTCCAGTTACGTGACAAGATGACAGTAGTAGAATAAGACTCAAAGCTTTAATAATTGTTGGAAAATTTTAATTTAATTTGAATATTATTTCAGTTCTTATGAAAAGGTAGTGTCTGAACTTCTTTATAACGTTTCAAGTTTACATAATGAATCATTTACTATTATGTTGCCACAATACAAAACAGAAGGTTCATGGAGAAGGTTATACAAATCAATGTATAGGATGATTTTTTTTTTTAAATCGAAGACCAGTGAATCATTTTGAAAGATTTGTTTTAAACAGTCTCAAAATGAACCTCAGAATAGTGTATCAGTTGACAAAAACTATTTAGTCCAGATGCAACTTTATGACATCACAACTGTATCGTTATGGTGCTTTTTGATGTCCAGACTTTCAAAATGAAAGTTTTTTTAATTATTCTGCCACATCTTTAAAAATGCTCAATGGATCATAATAAAAGTTTGGTACAAATATTTGTTTCCCTTCACTTAGGATATTCATTCAAGGCATGTATAAAATCAAGATTTTGTTGTTCTGTAATCAATTTTTTGTGTAACTGAAAACAAAATCATTGATTCTTTTAGTTAGGAAATATAAATCTTTCTTAGAAAAAATCTCCATTTACTCAGAAAACATTGGCAACTAAACATTTTTATGTTTCCTCGGACTGATGGATGGTTAACCAATAATCATAAAAGCGCAAGATATCAAGCCTTGGATCTCAGAATTGCAAAGCTAGAGTGTAACACTACATCATCCATACACCTTTTTAGAATAACTGAAATTCACAACAACAACAAAATGGTAAAACTGTAAATTTATTCATAGTATACAGTTGATACATCGTAGAATTGACGGTCAGGCATTTGACAGACTCTGTCATTGACATGCTTCACAAATTTCATTGACTCTTTATCACGGTATATCAGCGCTAAGGAATTCGGGGATGGACAAACTGTCAACAGCTGAAAAGAAAAGCAATAGAACCAGTCTTAAATATAGCATTAAACTAGATAGTTAGGACAGCACTAAGGAATACAATGCCTCCTAGATTTAAATTTTGTTTTCCTACCTTAGACCACTCAACCACCCTGGGTCCAAGGTAGGAGAAATGTGGGTTATTGTGACCCAAATCTGTTTAGCAATGTAAAGTATGTCAGAATTCAAGCCCACCTATCAAGCAATACCCCAAGCTAAAATTTTTGAAATACAAATGCCTAAATAGAAAATATGGTCACTGAAGCATATTAACATCTGTTCCAGTATAAACAGATTGGAAGGCACATTAAATAAATCTGTATGAATGACTGGAAGTTCAATGCATCACCAATTATATAATATTTTCCATTAAAATTTGATAGACTTTTAGTGAATAAATTAATCAAATTCAGTGACGATTTTTTGTCTCCTGGCTACCAAGGTAAGGTAAAAAAAAAAAATGAAAATAGCGACTTCAATAGCAACGTATGTTACTCTGAGAAAATTGGCCCATTACATTAACATGATGAAGAAGCTCCACTACTTCTTGAATCCAGGAATCTCATAAAGACGATTGTTTTTCATCTTTACCATACAGATGAGGGGATAAAACTATTTTCATCCCTTCCCCTTATCAGACCTAGGTGACTATGGTTCTTTGCAATATCTCAACAAGGAGGCTTGCATTTCCAGGCAGGTGTGGGAGGGTTAAATATTTAATCAGGTAAAACATTTTGCAGGCAGGTGTGGGAGGGTTAAATATTTAATCAGGTAAAACATTTTGGAGAAACAGGTTTAATGGTAATCAACAAAGTATTCTCAGAGAAACAAAATTGACTTAATAATATGCTGTATCCTTGGATCAAAGTCTCTGATCCCATTAACATTACAAAAATAGGTACTAGGTGATGGCATTGCTGAGCATCCTATATCTACCATGTCAAGAAAAGAACGAAGAATGCAGCTGCATTAGCAACCATTCAAGTGTCACGGCTTGTCCTTCCAGTATTAACTGCTAGTAAGTGTTTTGGCCGGTCAACTTAGCTATCAGCTGGATGGACAGCCATTTTGCTAGTTGGCCAGTTGGCATGGCTTTAGATTGAATGGATGGGCCAGTTATAAGCTCAACAATTGGTTCAATAACCATTTAGTTGGTCCATGCAGAAAAAATGGATGGATCAGCAGATTGGATCCACATACCATATTGCAGCACACCTGCTATATGGCACAGCATGACAAAGTGACAGATTCTCAGTTACTGATTATGGAATATAGCCAAAATTAACTGTCTTGTCAGCAGCCAGCAAAACAGATCCATGTTTAAAATGTACTCCATGTAACCAGATATGCTTATCACCTTGATACAACTGCCTCCAAAACTGATTAGCAGATTGTCTTTGTGTATATTATTGTGATTGCAGCTGGATATTGGGGTGTGCAGTGAAGAATTCTTATTGCCTTTTCTTCAGTGATAGCATTATTAAGGCTGAATTGTAAGATGCATATGGCACCAATGATCACTAAGCAAAATCCTGTCTCCACAATTCCTCTATATTGCCACCAAACAGCTGAGGCGATCCAAGGGAGGTTCACAGGGTCTGGCAGTAAGTGCATTGCAGCCTGACTGCAAATGGAAAAAAACTGTTAGAAACATCAAGTCCAACAGCAAACATGTGACCACAATATTGCAAATAAGTTTCAAACTGGTGTGCAAAATGTCCATTTTAGAAGCAGACCCATTGCAGTATAATTCTTGTCTAATGCTAAAACAAGTTGTCAGAATGGGTCTTGTACCAGCAAGTTGATTCTCAGAAAAAAGAATGCTTTGGAATTGCCCAAGTCACTTATCTTGGCAAATAGTCTCTGCAATTTCCTTTATTTTTTTTCCCATGACTGCTTGGGAAGACAACCGAGCAATGAAGTGTGCCAGTGAATAGTACAAATCACATAGCTCATGTACACACTCTAAGTAATGTTTTGTAGCTAGGTGTCATTTTTGGAGATAGGCTATACATGGTGGCCAGTATTAATAGTGGAGGAAGAACCTGGGCAAATCCCAGAAACAACCACCGACCCACGAGAAGCTACTGACAAGCTTTCTCACATACCCACACTTGCCGAATCTGAGATTTGAACCCACGTAGAGGTGAGACGGCAGTGATCCGTAAAGGAGAGAGCATTAGACCACTTCGCTAATTCAATAATAAAACACTTCAACATTTTTTGGCACATTCAAGCAAGTGGGGGTGATCTTATTTAAACCAGTTTTGGTGTGATATGATGCAAGAGGGAACACATCTGCAGTTGTGAAAAAGTTGTACTACAAACATAAACAGAGACGCGACAATGTCATAAACAAAGCCTGGGAAAACACTAGCAGGAAAAGAAATTGACACGCAAATCCAAGAAATTTGAGGCAATTATGTAGCTTCATGTATCTTCTGTATGTTATGTCATGTCTTAATTTGTACATAGAAATTATGTAACTATATATACCTTCTGAATGCTATGTCATGTCTTAATTTGTACATAGAAATTATGTAACTATATATACCTTCTGAATGCTATGTCATGTCTTAATTTGTACATAGAAATTATGTAACTATATATACCTTCTGTATGCTATGCCTTGTCTTTTATTTAAATTTGTACCTAATACCTATTTTCCACATACAAAAATGTGCTTTCATACATGTAAAAGACTTGAAACACGGCTGTCAATTAAGATTTATTTCATTTAAATGTTTACATCATGCTAAATTATCATATGTATGTAGTAGCTAAGAATAAAACACACTGCATGTTACTCCTCTATCTCATTCAGAGCTGAACATCCATACAGAATTTGAATGGATATGCACACAACTTCTTGTTTGTGCAATCATACCTTGATTTCCCCTGCACTAATAATAGTTCAATCCAATATAGACCCAGTGTAATACCAAACAACAAATTTAAAAGTCTATAGCAATCAATAGTTTTTGTCCGGAAATTTTGTTATGACAATTATTGTGTAGATCACTCAAAAATCACAACTGAATAAACTCTGTTATAACTATATTACAATTAAATTTTAAAACTAGAATTAGTTTTTAAATTTATATCAGTAAATGCACTTAGATGACCCATGTGAATTCATACAATAGATGCTGGGGGGGGGGGGAGAGTCTGAGATCGGCGACACCTCGTACATTCCCCATCTGCCGCCTTTAAACTAATCTCAGTCTGCTCTATGGTGGGATTTAAGCATGAACTATAAACTCAGGTTTATCGCCACACTCAATGTGCAGGTTACCCTGGTTGGGATCAAAATCGATATCTGATTAATATACTCCCAAAAGCATAGATGAGGTGAGGCCATTATCTATAAGACTGTCATTGCACCATCCATGTGGGGAAGTGATATGGCTAGTCAATAAGAATTGTGAGCAGGATGGTTGGCAGCTGAAAGAATATCAAATTTATGATGTGGCTAGACAGTATGAATTGAGAGCCGGATGGTTGGCAGCTGAGACAACATGAAAATTGAGATGTGGCTAGACAGTATGAATTGTGAGCAGGATGGTTGGCAGCTGAAAGAACATCAAATTTGTGATGTGGCTAGACAGTATGAATTGAGAGTTGGATGGCTGGATGGTAAAGTATGCAGCTAAGATGGCATCAAAAGTTTGGTACAGCTAAATGGCATGGCTCATTCAATTCAATTTTATACCCCATGTGCCAGACTTGTAGGCCTAAGGGCCATGCTAAGACATGCTGAGGGGACATGCCCCATATGGGGTAACTAAAACTGGGTGGAAATTGCCACAAAGTGTTGAAATTCTCAACAAAAACATGAAGACAGAAGGATGTGGAAATATTAATAAACTTTGTTGCTGCTTGTACCAAACAATCCAACTTGAACTCTAGAGATGGTGTATACCATAGAGAAGAAGTCACAGCTTCCTCCATTTCCCCAGATGTAATGGCTTCCCCCACCAGTCTGGCCTAATAATGGCTTCCCCCACCAGTCTGGCCTAATAATGGCTTCCCCCACCAGTCTGGCCTAATAATGGCTTCCCCCACCAGTCTGGCCTAATAATGGCTTCCCCACCAGTCTGGCCTAATAATGGCTTCCCCCACCAGTCTGGCCTAAGATTCAGTACAAATTCAAAATATCAGTATGCTCAGACCTTTGATTTTCCATGTCACTCCATGCTTCTTGCAGAACTGTCAGCCATATATGCTCTGACTAAATGGTGCACATGTTGTATGTAGCCGATGATGTACTCATATTTACATTCACGACTCAAGGCATGAAAATTCTTGCTGGTATTGCATTCCTGCATTTAGCATACTTATTTGTAATAGTTGATTTTGAAATGACAAAGTAAGAAAGAGATATAGTTAACTGCATTAAAAATGTCTATAACAGGGGAGATAAACAGACTGTAGTTGAAAACCTAATCTTCAACACGTTCTAATACAATGAAACCATGTAGAGCCAAGCAGTAACAAAAATTGGAGAAATTAAGTCTGCATGGGTGAAAACATTCACCTAATTATGGTCAAAAAATAAAAAATGCATACTACATGTAAAAAATTATTAATATATCTAAAAATAACAAAATCCTCAATGGATGGAATGCTGATAGTACAAACATTCACTGTTCAAGTGATCAGGGAATGTACACAAGGAGGAACAAACTTGAAACAATGACATTTAACCAACTGCAGCAAACAGGCATCAAATGAATTCTCATGAATTTTCTGTACAGGCAAGCTAAACCATTTTTGGAGTTTAGGAAATATTAAAAGCAAATTTATTAGAAATTAGATAACAAAGAAATTCATTAGTAGTTTATTTAAGTGCAACACTGCATGAGAAAGAAGAGAAAGAGAATGTGTGTTTAAAGCTAAAGGAGACAAAGGTGAGGTCTATAGTTAATATTTATACCTCTTCATCCTCTCCTTTGGCAATATATGAAGTGCTCCCCCCATACTCCATCTCCCAACCTGAAAGGTTACAACAAGGGTTAACAAGCATAGAAAATTAACATCACCCGAATGCAGGAATGTACTGTAAAATCAATACACCAGACTTTTATAAATATGGATTATATATGGATTACTAAATTAGTCCCTTAAAGCCTCATTCGAAAGTGTGGTTAAATCCATGATGTTCTTCAAAAATTACTGTACATTTATGTTCAGGTTGGAATCTTACCCTCTTATACATCCGGTGTATAATTTTTTAAAAATATCCTTATAATTGTAGACAGTATTTATTTTGAAGAGATGAGAAAAATTCTAGCTTTGGTTGACAATATTAATAAAGTAAGACTGTGATACATTTCAAGTCTTATATAACTTAATCTCTCAGAATTTCTGATGACAGACAATAAATGAATGCATGGGTCTAATCAATGGCCAAACTAGACAGGTTTTATTCTTTAAAAAACTCTGTAAATGCTGACCTTCTCCCCCTAGGTAGAAAATAAGATCCAGAGCATATTCTGAACCCTCCGAGCCCTCATCATGTACCAGTGTGTAACTACCATGACTCCATTGCCGTACTTCACAATGACAACATGCAGTGCAAGCCCTCTCTGTAAGAAAACATCAAAAACATTTACGTTTCTCCACTTTAATACATAACAAATACAGTTATCTAGCTTTAATACATAAGAAATACAGTTATCTAGCTAGATGATCCATACTCAAGACCTACTGAACAATCAAGACACCCTAAAGACATTATGTGACACCAGATATAGGTGAAATAGTTGATAGGTATCTGTCATCATCTCATTTGTCTTTTTCTTGTCTTATGACACTGACTTTTCCAATCCTTTTTTATTCATTTTGCCATTTCATGTATTTAACTTGGACATTCCTTGTATTTAAATCTTGCATTCAAATTTAGTGTTTTATAGTATTAAATGTGCATAAAAACTTATCATGTTAAATAAAATAAATACTGCAGTCAAATACATCACTTTACCAATACTTATTGGGCTTCACTATTGTGTTTTATGTATTATTCTACTGAATGTATTATCATATATGATTTTTCCAATTTTCTTATTTTTGGACAGATTATTTCCGGATTATCGAGACCAGTTTTAATGTAATTTTACAATTTGGTCCCAGATTTTGATTTCCTTATCCGGAACACGGATTTCTTGATTAACTGAGCAAATTAACATTTCGGAATTCCGTTCCATTGAATTATGTCCGAATAGTGAGGTTTCCGGATAAAAGGAGTCCAGATTAACAAGGCTCCACTGTATATGCCATATAACTTTTGTTTCATTTTCACTTGACTTTCATATATAGACACATGCCTGACTGAGATAATATCTCTAAAACAAAGGTTATACAGTAATAGGTACCCAAATGAGGGTCATGCAATCATGTTTACATCATGTACTCCCAACATGACCTTGACAAAAACCAATCATTTTACTCTAAGAATAAAATGAAGTTGTTTACTTCACCAAAACTATTGACAAGTTTAGGGTCAAGTATTCAAATACAGCCTCGATCTTGCTCTTATTATTCTCACAATAAATACAATTTTAAAAAAGAATTTGTTTACATGGCTTTTACTAATTTGAATTAAGGTCAGGATCTAGGTTAGCCTTAGGTGTTTATGAAAAATAGTCAGGTCAACTGATTTTCTGAAAATATTTCCAAATCATGTAAACAAGAATTTATTATACAAACATGAAAAAAATAAATTAAAACTGACAATCAAACAATTAAATTAAAATAAATAATAAGTTAAATCAGATATACATAACACTTGTAACAAATATGGGAAAAAATCATGTCAGAAACCAATCAAACCTGATTCCTTTGTTGTTGGGTTTACATTGTCTGATTCCCTTTTGGCTGGCTCTTTACTTTTGTTGCTACTTTCTGAGATCTCCTCTTCTTCCCCATCTGAAGCAGCAAGTTCATGAAGCTTAAGGCCTGTCAGATTGGATAGCAACAGAAACATGGCATCAGACCTTAGCAGGTCAAGAAACACTTTCAACACCTGTGTAAAAGATCCCTCTTCCCCTTGATAATACATCCTGAAATATGAAAGACAATCATTTTGCGATAATCTTTGTGCTAGTCTCTCTTGCAGTCTATGTAGAACCAATAGTGATTTACACAATTCATAGGTCATCCTCTTGAAAGGCTACTCCACTGACAAGGCCACCTTTTCATTATAGAAGAAGTGGTAGAAACAAAAGGGGAACCACTCTATAACAAGTAAACTGAGGTTCCAATGTTATAAAAAAAATTACAACTTTTTTGTCACTTATTAACAACCACAAATTAAAGTCTAACATAGTATATATATTCAAATGTTTCTTCAATAAATTCATTCACATATTAGTGACCTGACCCGCAACACAAAAGCATGCATGTGGATATGTTTGAAATAAAGATCAAACAGTAAAGGAACTGGGGTTTCCATATTCCAATACAAAATAAATAATTTATTATTATCATAGTATAATGCCCTGCAAAAAGCAATAAACAAAACACAACCTAAATCTGTATTAGCAAATCAGGGTGTACCAAATATGAAAATATACATTCCACGGAACACCCGCATCCTTATGCTTGAAAGTATAATGCATATAACTTACTTTCTTAAGCTCTGATATACAACTTTAACATTATTGATCATAATGCTTAAAAAGGCAAGATAAGTGGGCCAGGTGAGACAGGTGAAATAGTCAAGGTTTGGTCAGGTGCTCTACTGCAGCAAGACAAGTAGATTAATTAGTGCTGACAGTAAAAAGCCTTGCCAAGAACATACCATTTTAGCTGACCCAGGATAGTCCAATGGTAGGATTCAAACCTGTACCCTTTTGATTGCGAATTCGGTACAGCAACCACAGAGCCACCTGAGACAGGTAAGACAAGAACTCCTTGCATACTGGCATATGAATTTTAGACCTATATCAATATTATACCAAGTTTTCCGCTAAAGACAGCCTCTATTGCTGGAAACATTTTACTCACACAAATTTCTACACCAAAGTGTTAACACAGTTTACAACAATTTCCTTTAGTAGCTTCTTATGTGGTAGGTGGTTCTTTCCAGGCTTTTCCTGAATTCTTCCTAAACTATTTATACTGGCCACCATGTATAGCCTATCTTGTGCTGAAAAATGGCATTAAACAATACAACAACAACAACAACAATTTCTTTTCTTCTTTTTCTGTGAGTTTTAATACTATTTTTCAGCACATGAAAGACTATACATGGCAGCCAGTATATTTGGTGGCGGAAGAACCTTGGAAAACCCCAGGAAGTAAACTGCAAGCTTTCTCATCCATGTTGGCCTAGCTGAGGATCATGCGATCTGTTAAGTAATCTGTAACCATGAGGCTCAATTAATACCAATAAACCCTTCTGTGTACACAGGTGAAACAGGCAAGACAAACTGCCAGCATATCAGTGTATAAGCTTCACACCAATTTATTATTGTACCAAAGTTTCAGTTGACAACATCTACTGATGCTGGTTGATCTGTTTAATGGTACTTTTAACACAAAGAAGCATAAGGAAATAGGAGTAAAGTGCCTTTCTCATCATCTGTTTAATGGTACTTTTAACACAAAGAAGCATAAGGAAATAGGAGTAAAGTGCCTTTCTCATCATCTGTTTAATGGTACTTTTAACACAAAGAAGCATAAGGAAATAGGAGTAAAGTGCCTTCTCTCATCATCTGTTTATACATACTTTTCTTCACTTAAAAATTACACATTTCTCAATTTAATTCCTGAAGTATATTATTTTATAATTTTTATAAATTGTTCTATTGAAATTAATGCATCTTTTAATCTCAAATATTTTCTTGTAGGTTCACAATTTTTGTAAATGAAAGAACGTTATCATTCCAAAATGACATTCTCTATAGTCAATAGCATGGGTAACTTTACTTGCTTTAATTTTGAGAAAAAAATGAACTCGTATTTTATAAAGAAAAGATAAATGGTTGAACTGTCTAAGTATACTGAATTACTTTTACACATGTAGATCTTGCTCATAATAAAACTCACTAAACAACTTAAAGATGTAAGTCTATTTACCAGATTTACTCAAAATAAATTACCAATGCAATTGCAACACTGGTTAACAAGATGAACCAGTCAGATGCATTCATTAAAACGCATCATCAAATGTCTGTGATCTTGAAAATATAGTTATGTGTCCTGAGCTTGATCAAAATGGACCAGAAGCAGATTCCATAACAAGCTAAGCAAATCAGATGCAAGATCACCTCATTAATATTCATAGATCTTGCTCATAGTTTAACTCATCCAAGATATTGACGAGGTAAGCCTATATTTCACCTTTGATTACAAATGGATAAAAAAGATGGCCTACAAAGTACTACTCCAATTGCCTTAGCAGTGTTACTAGCACATGCTGATGGAGTGACAATGAACAAATGTTAAATGATGGAAGAATGGCTATACCATGAAATCACTTGGTCTTACAGTCATGTGAGCTAATAAATGCTTCATTTCTTATCGGAATGAATGGTTTGCTACATTTT
Source organism: Unio pictorum (assembly GCA_030141615.1). NCBI lineage: Eukaryota > Metazoa > Mollusca > Bivalvia > Unionida > Unionidae > Unio > Unio pictorum. Next base: position 7,873,429 of record JARLTB010000219.1, on the reverse strand, counting down.
TTAGTCCCATCATCAGGCCTGAAAATTCCTTTTTAAGAGCTGTATTATAACATGTACCTTATATTTGGCAGTTCCCCTCTTATATTATTATAAAAACTTTATTACATGTACCTTTTATTGACAGGTCCCCTCTTTGGCCATTATAACAACTATTATCACATGTACCTATAATTGAAGGGTTGTGTTGTATGTCAATACTAAAACTGTTTTCATATGTACCTTTTACTGTCAGGTTCCCTCTTATGTTATTATATAAACTGAGTTATCAATGTACCTTTTATTTGCGGGTCCCCTCTCATGTCATTATAAAAACTGTGTTATTATATGTACCTTTTACTGGCAGGTCCCCTCTCATGTCATTATAAAAACTGTGTTATCATATGTACCTTTTATTGGCAGGTCCGCTATTATGTCATTAAAAAATCTGTGTTATCATATGTACCTTTTACTGGCAGGTCCACTATTATGTCATTAAAAAATCTGTGTTATCATATGTACCTTTTACTGGCAGGTCCCCTCTCATGTCATTATAAAAACTGTGTTATCATATGTACCTTTTACTGGCAGGTCCACTATTATGTCATTAAAAAATCTGTGTTATCATATGTACCTTTTACTGGCAGGTCCCCTCTCATGTCATTATAAAAACTGTGTTATCATATGTACCTTTTATTGGCAGGTCCACTATTATGTCATTAAAAAATCTGTGTTATCATATGTACCTTTTATTGGCAGGTCCACTATTATGTCATTAAAAAATCTGTGTTATCATATGTACCTTTTATTGGCAGGTCCACTATTATGTCATTAAAAAATCTGTGTTATCATATGTACCTTTTATTGGCAGGTCCCCTCTTAGACCATTTGATACTGGATTCTCTGACAGCATTAAAGAGGGCTTCATACTTGTCTGTCTGAAAATAAGGTTTTGAGTAATAATTTCATCAAATGACATAGCATGATTTTGTATACACAGCTTTGAGTACTAAAGTTTTAAGTAATAATTTCATCAAATGACATAGCATGAATTTGTATACACAGCTTTGAGTACTAAAGTTTTAAGTAATAATTTCATCAAATGACATAGCATGATTTTGTATACACAGCTCTGAGTACTAAAGTTTTAAGCAATAATTTCATCAAATGACATAGCATGATTTTGTATGCACAGCTTTGAGTACTAAGGTTTTAAGTAATAATTTCATGAAATGACAGCATGATTTTGTATACACAGCTTTGAGTACTAAAGTTTTAAGTAATAATTTCATGAAATGACATAGCATGATTTTGTATACACAGCTTTGAGTACTAAAGCTTTAAGTAATAATTTCTTCAAATGAAATAGCATGATTTTGTATAAACAGCTTTGAGTACTAAAGTTTTAAGTAATAATTTCATCAAATGACATAGCATGATTTTGTATACACAGCTTTGAGTACTAAGGTTTTAAGTAATAATTTCATGAAATGACATAGCATGATTTTGTATACACAGCTTTGAGTACTAAAGCTTTAAGTAATAATTTCATCAAATGACATAGCATGATTTTGTATACACAGCTTTGAGTACTAAAGCTTTAAGTAATAATTTCATCAAATGACATAGCATGATTTTGTATACACAGCTTTGAGTACTAAAGTTTTAAGTAATAATTTCATGAAATGACATAGCATGATTTTGTATACAAAGCTTTGAGTACTAAAGTTTTAAGTAATAATTTCATAAAATGACAACATGATTTTGTATACACAGCTTTGAGTACTAAAGTTTCAAGTAATAATTTCATCAAATGACATAGCATGATTTTGTATACACAGCTTTGAGTACTAAAGTTTTAAGTAATAATTTCATCAAATGACATAGCATGATTTTGTATGCACAGCTTTGAGTACTAAGGTTTTAAGTAATAATTTCATGAAATGACATAGCATGATTTTGCATACACAGCTTTGAGTACTAAAGTTTTAAGTAATAATTTCATGAAATGACATAGCATGATTTTGTATACACAGCTTTGAGTACTAAAGCTTTAAGTAATAATTTCTTCAAATGAAATAGCATGATTTTGTATACACAGCTTTGAGTACTAAAGTTTTAAGTAATAATTTCATCAAATGACATAGCATGATTTTGTATACACAGCTTTGAGTACTAAAGTTTTAAGTAATAATTTCATCAAATGACAGCATGATTTTCTATACACAGCTTTGAGTGCTAAAGTTTTAAGTAATAATTTCATGAAATGACATAGCATGATTTTGTATACACAGCTTTGAGTACTAAAGCTTTAAGTAATAATTTCATCAAATGACATAGCATGATTTTGTATACACTGCTTTGAGTACTAAAGTTTTAAGTAATAATTTCATGAAATGACATAGCATGATTTTGTATACACAGCTTTGAGTACTAAAGTTTTAAGTAATAATTTCATGAAATGACATAGCATGATTTTGTATACAAAGCTTTGAGTACTAATGTTTTAAGTAATAATTTCATAAAATGACAGCATTATTTTGAATACACAGCTTTGAGTACTAAAGTTTTAAGTAATAATTTCATGAAATGACATAGCATGATTTTGTATACACAGCTTTGTGTACTAAAGTTTTAAGTAATAATTTCATCAAATGACATAGCATGATTTTGTATAAACAGCTTTGAGTACTAAAGCTTTAAGTAATAATTTCATCAAATGACATAGCATGATTTTGTATACAAAGCTTTGAGTACTAAAGTTTTAAGTAATAATTTCATCAAATGACATAGCATGATTTTGTATACAAAGCTTTGAGTACTAGTTTTAAGTAATAATTTCATCAAATGACATAGCATGATTTTGTATAAACAGCTTTGAGTACTAAAGTTTTAAGTAATAATTTCATGAAATGACATAGCATGATTTTGTATACACAGCTTTGAGTGCTAAAGCTTTAAGTAATAATTTCATCAAATGACATAGCATGATTTTGTATACACAGCTTTGAGTACTAAAGTTTTAAGTAATAATTTCATGAAATGACATAGCATGATTTTGTATACACAGCTTTGAGTACTTAAGTTTGGCACATAATATTTAAGGAAGTTTCCATAATAATTAATAAAACCTGCAGGCTGCAGAACTTGTCTTTCGAAACATGAGGCTCAATTAATGCAACCACGAGTTTATTGTGACTTGGTCAAATCGTTTTTGTCCTAATATGCGAGTAACCAATTTTCACATCTTTAAATCTATTTTTGTTGTTGATGTTGTTGTTGTAGGGTTTAACGTCATTTTTCAGCACACGATAGGCTATACATGGCGCCCAGTATTAATGGTGGAGAAAGAGCCAGGGAAAACACCACCAAACAACCATTGACCCATGAGAAGCTACTGGCAAGCTTTCTCACATACCCACATTGGCCAAATCTGAGACTCAAAACCCATGCAGACAGAGGTAAGATGGCAGTGATCAGTAACACCGAGTGCTTTTAGACCACTCAGCCACTCTGGGCCCCCAAATCTATTATTGTGTTGAATAGCAATTTAGGTCACCAACAGGGGCTACTTATAAATGACATTAAGACTATCAGTATATAGTTACATTGATAGGGGTCCAATAGTCAAACAGTGCAAGACATAGATGCTGACAATTATGATGGGGGATGGGTAGCAGACTCCCACCCACCAAACACTATAACTATCAAGGTTGGCATCTTACGTTGCAGGTGTTTGAATCCAATTGTTATACTGTTAGTCTCTATAAAAAAAAAAACTCCTCCCAATCCCTATATCCATTTACCTATAGTTTTAAATTTATTTATAATAAGATGAAGTGAAAGTGCTGTAGCCCCAATGTTCTTGGCATATTTTGAATTTTCCAAATCTAGTCAAAGAAAGAATTATTCGTATTCAGAAAAACAGCAAAGATGTGTTTTTTAATTCTGTCAAATCAATTGTTTCAATTTTCTTAATAAAACATAAACCCACTCTTACTTATTTCATGTTAAAGGCATATGTTGTGCTATGTCTTCAAGTTCAGTGTTTACACTATTTACTTTGCATGTGAGTCTATTTATAGAAGTTAGTATGAAGTAGTTCTCTGTACAGTTTATACAGAAATAAACACAATTGGGTCTGATCACATGATTATGTTCTGACCAATGGAAATCTTCGCTTTATTTATCAACTGATGCAACTGCAATTATTAATTTATAACACCTGCAGTTGGCAGAACTTGTCTTTCTTAACATGTGGTTCAATTGAAAATGAAATCAGTAATGTGGTTAATATAGTGAAATGTAAGAGATGGCTATAAAATCTGGGTCAGCAAGATGCTTTTAAAACCCTTCCAATGCTGTTGATTATATATCCTAGGAAAACAACTGTTTCAATGTCTCTCTGTTTTTTTGTATCTTCATCCATATTTACTGTTCTAAATTATTCAACAAAAAACTTCTCCTACCTATAATCTAAGATCAACTCTTAACAACATTAAAAAAAAAACAACTTGTACTGAACAATTTAAAAAAAGACAAAGTCGACAGTATTAGGGGCCAACTTACAGAACTTACACCAAAAAAAGGGAATTAATGGTTTGTTGAACAATACCTAAGATATACAAGGTCTTTTTTAAATAACCAGTATAACCAGAAAAGAAACCCAGGGAAATGCTTTCTCTTTAAAATTTTAACCCTCTGCAAAATATGAAACTGTAGAGTGCCACCTTTCAGTAGGGCTTTATTCATGAGATAGCAGGCTTATATCCCACTCCTAATATTAACATGATTGGGCAATGTACATGATGGTAAAATGCTTAGTTTAAATTTAATTACAATCTACTTCATACCTGTAAGAATTCTTGCAGCTCGATCTCTGAGTCAGTCTCAAACTTTTCTTGTATCTCACCTTGGGCATCTGGAGACAGGTATGCAGGATTAATCCACCCATAGAAAACCTCTTCCTAGAAAAAAAATGTTTCAATTGTTCAACCATACCATTGTCAAATACAATCAACTGAAAGGTAACTAAATTTTTTGAAACAACTTATATCAATAAATCAGTCTATGCATTTAAGATTAGGAAGCTCCTACAAGCTGATAAAATGTATTATGCAACACAAAAGAAAACAACCTTTGTCATCTTGAAATGAACAACCAACTTTAATTCAAGCCTTAATCAGGAATTCACAAATCAACTTGCCAAACCCCAGGTCAAGCTCAAATTTGACTCAGGCAAGCTCAAATTTCCAAGTCACATGCGCAAGTTAAAACAATTGAGTTGGGAAATATAGGTGTTAGTGTTCCACATGCAATGCCAAAATACAAATTTTCATCTTGTATTCAATGTCAACGACACTTGCAGTTTCTTGCACAGGTGTGATAATGTGAATATTTACAAATTGAAGCCACCTTTGACAAATAAGGCATCAATATTAATATTCTAATTCATCAGGTACATTTTAATCATAACATTGGTATGTATCTGGAATTAACTGACATTTAAGTCCCTTACCAAGCAGTTTGTTATCTGGCCAAATATAAAGATTGTTTTGACGCATGCTGCCATCTTTAGGTTCATAAGCCGTTAATTGTTAATAATAGTTAATAATATAGCTTGTGAACAAGAGCCCATTCTCCTAATTGATAACCAACACAGCTTATGTTGATGCGATATGTGACCCCTGTATCTGTTTAACAAGATTATCGCTTAAATCTTTTTACCAATAAAATTTCATTGGTGAATCAAAAAAATGAATAGGCTGTGTTGACTTTCAACTGGGTCTGGTGGTCATTTGGGCTGCCAATACAGGGCCCACCAGATTTAAAAGTTTGTCTCTGTGAAGCTAAATCTCTGGGATAAAAACTGAAGAAGATTGACTCTGCATGCAATCCAACAGCTTGTATGATGTCTCAGATTGAAATGTTACATTCGAACACGAGGCTCACTGATCGCTCCTAGTTCATAAGCTGAAATATTCATGCGGCAACTCTGATATTTTGAGAAATCAGGGATGTTGAGCTTATAACCCACTTCTGTCATGAAAAATAGGGTTTATGGGGTGATATCCTGCTTCCTGGCTTTCACAGGAGGAAAGAGTTGCTTGTGTGTGCCAAGACACGACTCTGTGAACTTTAAGTAGTACTTAAGAGCACAGACAGGGTGATGATATTGTACCTAAAGTGGAATGTAATATGACAAAATGCCTTCACACTTGGGTGACAATGCCTAGAACACTGACAACACCAACAATGGTAGAGGATATAACACAGGGTGTCCTATACTTTGCAAATGAGTAAAAAATATGAGGAAATATTTGTCTCAACCACCTTCCTGTACATTTGCTGAACTCCATCATCCCTCTTATTACAAAACACTGAATATTTTCTAAAGAATATTTATGCCAATAAAGTGTTCTAATGCAGAATACTTACATCTATGCTGCCATATGGCTGTAAAGGTAGTGGTGATTCTATGTGAGGTTTTGGTCTCTTAATTGGTGGGCCATGAAACCAACCACTAATGGAGAGGCGTATTTTATCTTCAGAAAGAATTTCTGCAACCTGCAATAATTTAACATTCAATACCAGATTTACCATGCACAGAACAATATACTAACAATGAGAAAATAAAGCAGAACTTGAAAAAAATATTTTAAAATCAGATGAGATAATGCTTATCATTGGAAACTGGACCAGTCATTTAAATGACAGAAGTTTGATTTATCAGTTTTATTTTATATCAATCACATGAGTGTATTATTATGATGTGAAAAATGAAAATGTCAGTTTATGATCCAATAGAAGTTATTCCATGTCTTGTGATCCCTCTAATACATGGTACTGACTCATTTTCCTTTCTTTTTGTTACCAATAGTGAATAATTATGTAGGAAAGTTGTTTACTCATATATACAACTCACTCAATTACATGTAAAGAGTAATCCATTTAAAGCCATATCATCATCATCATCATCATCATCATCATCATCACCTCTACCATCAGGCACAGTAGAAACATAATTGTCAATCACTGTAGAGACATAATGGCAATGGAGATGATACATTTCTTTGTACAATCACTTAGGAACCACAATTAGAGCATTACCTGATGGAATGAGATGGCGCTCACTTCAAAGAAGACAAAATTATTCCTGACAGGTACAATGGACTTGACAACATCTCCTGGCTGACAAACAGCTACAAGAAAAGCATTCAACCAACATAAGAATAACAAAAGTCCTATCAAATGCCATCTGTTAATGGTGACATCAGCGAAATTAATTACAAATTGTGATTATAATAAAATCAATATTTCAATTAAATATCAGAGTAAAACAATAAGGATAATGGGAGATTGAAGCATCACAACTGATCTTAAAATTTATTTATTTCATTCTACATTTTGTTTATGTTAATTCTACAATGCAATTCCATTCATTATGCGTTTTGTTTGCATTCTATTTTCATTTAACAGGCAAAATTACCAATTTCAGGTTCTCCATTTGGAAAGATTTAATTTAGTGGAATAGAAGTAAAACTCTGTATTCTGCAGCTGCCTCATAAAAATCTCAAGTCTCTAAAAGAGAATGACACTATACTGGTTAAAAACAATTTCAAAGAATCCACAAGGAGTCTATTTATTTCCCCATTTACAATATTAAAAGCTGAGTATTAATCTCAGATATTCTTGAGACACTCCAGGAAACAAAATTCCTGATATGTTTGAGGTAGCATATTCACCAATAAATGTACAAAAATTCACTGTCATAGCTTCTCACCACACACAAGCACATGCTAAATTTGTGCAAATCCCTAATTTTGTTTAGTAAACCAAGATTACTGAACTGGTATCGTACAGACAGTCACAAACTCAGTTTGATAACAAAAATCCATTCATACTTTGTTTGTATGATTTCAATCACAAGCCATGTATATAAAAACACTAGTCAAGACTTCTGACCTTAAAACCAGTGTCAGAGTGCTGACTTAACTTTGTGATTGAAAAATGATAAAATACAAAGTTTGATTATCATCTGTACATGTACAATTCACTGTGCTCTCTGGCATACAAATTTGCTAGAAGTGACCTTTGACAAAATCCCAATATAAAATATGTCGGTTTTTAAAAATTCTGTTCAATAAAAAGATCTGACCAATGATATGTTGCAATAAATTCTATAGTGAAAGACAATGTCAATGCAACAAATTATTTCAAGAAAAACAATATATTTATAATTCAGGATCAGCTACAAATTATACTATCAATTCAGAAGTAGTCATAAAAAAGATTTTTAGATGGCCATTTTGGGTCTTCTAGATACCCTTACTACAAATGAACTTCTTTGATGCAAAGTTCAAACTACGAATGAATGCTCATTATTTGGCCCAATATGCAATCAAATATAGTTTAGCAATGATTAATGTCAAGCCGAAGAAACCAGATGTATAAACAGTTATGAAGACAATTGCTACAATATTTCTACTGGCTTTACTTATGTCACAACAAACACTTTAAGGGCGAAGTATATTGTGCAGAGTACATTTTCCAATGTGCAACTTAAAACTAATTTGCAGTTCTCGTGCATCACCACTTCCTAGTGCATGAATTCATACAAATTTTGCATGAAACATGAGATTGTGTGCCCTGGGAGTATTTCTGGTTCTCCACTGAGGTCCTCAAATTATGTGAAGTAAAACAGCACAAAGTGTATATGATAAGCATTAACAGAGTAAATTTATGTACATGTCAATATTTACAATAGCAACTGCCTCTCAGGATAATAGCTAAATAATTTTGTTTAAGCAATTTAGATTTGTTCTGTAACTAACACAGCAACTCCATTTGCTCATCACTTTTTGATATTATAAAGGCATGTTCATCTTTAGCTTGCTGGTTATTGAAAACTAAATGGAGATATGACCATCCATTCTTCTGGAGGTTTCTGGAGGTATAATAAGACATTCAAGATGGCCACCATGTCAGCCATGCTGTACCTCAGAGCAGCACTACTGTCCTTATAATAATTAAACTACACGAGAGGTCTTTCCAGTGAAACCCTTAGTTGATGGTCACCATGGCAGCCATTTTAAATATCCAAGGGGCACCATTTTCTTTAAAAGCAATACCTGGAGATAAATGTGTTGATAAAATTCCATGGCTATCATCCTGGTAGACTAAGTTTAGAAAAAGCTGCAATAACAAAATTATGATAAACAGCATACACCTTACAGATGCCAGACTGATGCTGAAAGCACGGTATACCCACCGTCCTTATCAAAAAGTTCAAGAGCACCACCATCTTCCTCTGTCCAAGTGGATGGAACCAAATAGTAAATGAAGGCAATCCGCCTCTCTTCCAGCTCATCATCATGGCAACACAGTATGTCTGAAAAGAAGGCAGTCAAGAATTATACTAGATGAAAGGTACTGAAAAATGGCAGAACTGATCAGGAACACTCTGGCCAAAGAACTGATCTCTGTTCTTTGACACTCAAGAAAATGATGACTCTAGACCCCTGAAGCCCATATATTGCAGCATTTGATGAAGCACAACAAAAATTATCATTGAAGAGCAGTCAAGACAAATGATTCTTACCAAGACATGCATTGCATTTGCTGACACACAACTCTGTGCACAATTAATTGTGTATGAATGTGTGGGAAGTAGACAAATGAAGAGATGCATGAGACAAATGAATGAGATGGATGATAAAGGCTGGGCAAGAATGTGAGGAAAATAGACAAAGGAAAAGATGGACAATAAAGGAACAATGAGATGATGAAACCAAGAAAGACTTGTTGTACTGCTGTGTTTGAGAAGAAACAAGAAGAGAAATCATGGATTCCTTATCTGCTGAACTGACAGAGAAAAACAAATCTAATGAAACCTTTTATCAGGAAAACTGAGAATTAATTGTCATATATAAACACTTAAGAGTAGCATGGCTATGGGGAATTGAACTGTTTAAATGTAGGTTAAAAAATAAGATTTATGTATATAATTAACTAGTTAGCTTGAATCAATTTTATTCTCAAAGTATGGAAATGAATGCCACATGAGTATTTTGCTGAAGATAGCTAGTTTTACAATTGATTTGTAGTCTATCACTGGAAATTTTCGAGTTAGTGAGTTTTACTAGCAATTTGTTGTCAATCACTGGAAATTTTAGCATTTCCAAAGAGGCAAGATCTTAAATCTAAGCTTGTATTTTCCACCATAAATATCCATTTGCAAGTATGAAAAAAGCACTTCAGACACATGTACAAACAGACATGGGTCTTCTATTGCTGCAATGAACACACTGGCTTAACATAGTAGATGCATAATTAAGGAGTCATAAAGTTTTAAGCCTAACTGACAGCATGTCCAACCTATCTGTGGCATTACTTCCAATATTGAAATAAAATCTTACATCTTAAGAAAAAAAGCTTTACAAGCAGGCAAAGTCATGTGGCTTATTTAACAGTTAACCATTTCACAATGTCAGCTTATGTAATGTTGTTGGAACACAAACCCATATAAACTATCTCCCAAACATATATCATGTTCACTGCACCTTTTCTTCTATAGTCTAACACAATTTGTCCCCAAAAATAAAGGCATTATATACATATCCTCTAGCTCATAATCGAAGTCATCAAAGATCATTGATGATATAAGCCTATTGACAGGTTTTACTGAAACTGGATGGGAGATATTTGTTTAGATATATAAGTAACAAATTCAGCCGATCACATTAAAAAATAATCCCATTAATATGTACCAGGTTACTGAAACTGGATGGGAGAAATTTTCTTGATGTAGAGAAGTAACAAATTCAGCCAATTAGATACATGATTATCCCATTATTATGTGCAATTCTCACATATGGTATTGCAAAATCAATCTAAGACAATGATGATATTAGTTTTTTTTTACCAAGCTGTAGCAAAATCCCAAGAAAACTGGACTCCAGAGTGGCAACAAGTCGTGCATTAAAAAAAAATACAAGATTACCTCATAAATATGTAAAATTTTGTTCATAATCAAATTTGAAATTATGTCCAAAAGATTTCGGTTTTTTATGTAATAAGTTGTTAGTGTAAACATAAAATTATTTCCGTCCTGAACCCCCATACACTCTTTCAGTGAAACGTCAGATTCATGTTAGAAAATTCTATGCAAGTTGGTAAACTAATATAACTAATAATATGATGTAAGTCACTAATAACTCCTGTAAACAGTAACATAATAATTAAATTTCCAATTTTTTTTCAAGACTATTTAAATAATGACAGTTATATCAAAAGCAAATAGAAAATTAACATTTGCGCATTTAAGGATTTTTACATGGGAGGCAATTATAGTTACTGATTATAGGTACTGCAGGTTTGGTAACAACATAACAATTATGTATGTACTTTTTTATCTATAAATTCCAATTCTGGGAGATACAGGTAAAACAACAACTAAAAAAAATGCAATCTCATTAAATTACAATAAACACAGTCAACAGAGAAATATTTTTGCTCTTTTGAGTTGATCATGTCTACCTAAAGACTCAGTCCTACCTCACAGTGGTTTTGAAGGACATTTTGAATTTAATCAGTTGACCTTTATTTATATTGTCACACTCCAAACACCCTCTTTGGTAATTAAGGTAAGAACCACATATCTTCAATTAACCCCCGTTCCCTTATTGTCATAATTAAAAATTACTTTGTGTTCCTAATTGATAAAACAAAAGAAATAAATCTGATTCTTGGGGATTAACCAAATTAATTTTTACTGGCTTACATATGAAATAGACATTTTTCCTCCTGTTACAAATGTAAATAGGTTTAAGTACAACATATGCCAGACATACTATAGTTGCAGTGCATTCAGAAAGACCTTCATTCTACCTCCAATTCCAACAACTTGCCATCAATCAGAAAATTAGACAAACGAGACTATATACATGCTTTTCTGCATGACTCCACTTCATGGTTACTTATAAAGAAATTGTCTATTTTCAGTTGGTCTTTAGCGAGAAACTGCATTCAGTTAAAGTCTGATAACCTCATTATAGCATTAAAGTTGTGATGATGGTTGGTCTCATATACAGCAAAAAGGACATCACAGTGGCTCAATATTTAACATGCCAAACTCCTGAGCAAAAGTGTATGGGTTCACATCCTACCATTGGACCAGTCTGGACCATTCTATCATGGCATCTTTGAGCAATGCACTGTACTCTAACTGCCCTAACATGACTTATGTTGTTATGTAGTAATGCACCAAACCAAACCAAAACCAAACTATACAGGACAGTACAGTAAAAAAAAACATTCTATCAAACATCACTGCATCTAGGTTTTACAAACTCAAGCCATGTGCCTCCACTCCTATGGAGAAAGTGGGGCAGGGCCAACCCATTGAGACAGGAGACTCAGTGTTCAATATGAAAACTTGTTAAAAAAGTAAGACTGTTTCAAGAGAGAAAGTCTTCTGGCTGTCACCAACCATCTATACTTGCTTTTTTTTCCTGAAAATTGTTTTCAAAAAGTGTATAGGTCGTCTTCTAAGCACAACATGCAATACAAATTTAGACTTGTTTACTGTCGCATGGCAGGTCTGCATGGAAAATAATGTCCAACAGAACTTGGCATCCAAAAATTTACACCACTGAGTACATTTACTTTTCCAGATAAAGCCAACATATATTATTCATGTCTTAAATGAAAAACATGAGCTGGAGTCATATCAATTTCTGAACAACACCTATTTTTGGTGCCATTTTGACCACAAGGTACCGAAAGTTTTCAACAAATTTTTACATTTTTCAGGAATCATGCATCCTAGATCTAACCCTGTACATGACGTGCTTCTAATCATGAATCTGATCACTCAGTCACTGATCCAGTTAAGAATATCTGAATGTGTGACACAAACAGGTCAAGAAAAGACTGAACATGATTTTCAATGGGATTTTCATGATCCTGTACTCTAAATAATACAGTTCATTCACACATTCAAAAATGCATATAGTACACAAGTGACCCTACCTGTGTACGAGTACTGAGCACACGACAAATCCATCTTGTTGTTGAGTGGTATTCCTGTCACATCACATAACCAAGTACGCAAATCCTTGTACAGCAGCCTCCTGATGGAGAAATACATTGATAAAGATACATACAGAATTTCTAATGATCAATGAGTCTTGGTTTACAAGCCTCCAGACAACTATTCCACTAAACATTGATCACACTGAGGTAAGTCAAGTCAAACTGCAAACAAAACAGATCCTGATCTGACATACTACTATCGGGGTCTATGATATATGTTCTACTAATTACTCCCAATCGGGGTCTATGATGTATGTTCTACTAATTACTCCCAATCGGGGTCTATGATGTATGTTCTACTAATTACTCCCAATCGGGGTCTATGGTGTATGTTCTACTAATTACTCCCAATCAGGGTCTATAATGTATGTTCTACTAATTACTCCCAACAAATTGTACAGACCCAGGTCTGCTGGCACATTATGCATTGACAGATCTGGGCCCATGCAGCTTACAGTTGGACTTGTCATATAAGCAAGTATAGAAGTTACAAGGTTCTATCACAAAACTCAGATTCTAAATGCTAAGACTTTAAAAAAGAAAATTATAGATGAAAAAGTGAGTTCTTTTAAGTTCTCTTCTAAGTTAATATGGGTGACATAATAACAATTCTGAAGTTACTGCATGCTGTTATGGAAAATATTTTGTAGAGAACATGTCTCCCTTACTGTAACTCCATAATCTCTGTCAGTTTCTAAGTAAATGCTCATTGTGTACAATTTGCACAAAGTGATGTGCAAGTGTGATTTAATGTAGCTTTTTTTTAAAAAATCAGCCGTATTGCTACAATAATTGCAGTGTGGCAATTTATAGTGACATCTAGCACAGTGGCATCATCCAAACACCAGATCGTCAAGCAAGGCAACTCCTAGTATCATTTTAATGTCTTTGGTATGATTGGGCCGGGGTGTCTGTGACTTCATGCATCTGAGGTGGACACTCTATTCACCTAAGTAACTGGAGTGGTTTTTTTGCATACAAAGTTTTGAAGTAAAATATTAACTGTGGTACATTTATTGACATAGTGAAGCCATCTCAACATGGTATTTTCTTCATAATGACTAACTTTTCCCCCTGAAAAAAAGTTTTATCTGAAAACACTTTAAGGTATAGAAAAGAAACGTGTCCATAAAGAACTATCAAGAGGCCTCAAAACTTGTCCTCTTTGAATCAAGAATACAGGTTTAAAATATCTTTATAAGAAAGTGTCTTTTGCATGAGGAAATCTGCTAAAGTAAGTTATATTATTTGTCTTAAATTCAAACAGAAGCCAGACACATATTGCAGGAGGATACCTAAACTCAACTATTCCAATTTTTTGTTTCCTTGTGCAATTTGCGAACTCTGAAACAAATTGAAACATGCATAAATAACCATGTTACTATAAGTATACCCATACATGCAATCAAAATCAATATCAGTTTAAAACAGATGTGACAGGCACCAATAAAAGTTTTTATTCGATTGACCCTTTGAATTTCCAGTTCACTCACTTTTTGCAAGCTACCAAATAAAACAATGTGTTTTTGTCAGGTAGAAAAATATCTACAAACAACAGTTTCCAAATGATGTTTTTTGATATTATAAAATGAAAGTTGCAATTTTATTGGTTAATCAAACAATCAACAGAACATAATCTTATACCGATGTCTGTCAGATCTCTATTACATTGGAGCTATCGTTTCAATCAAATTATCCCATCCTCCCTGATATGGCATAAATAATCGCAGTACTTCAATTTCATAACTTACCTCATTTTTGAGATAAATGGAGACTTTATAACCTTTAGATCCTCAATACTCTGGGAAAGAAAAGAAATGATGACAATTAAAAAATGAGGAATTAAAAAATAAAAAAAATATATAAAAAAATGAGGAATTACCACTTTTATGTAATGCATGAAAATAAAAATAATAATAAAAAAAATTGAATAAGAGCGAACAAGCTCTTTACTATTGTATCAAATAACCAAACATGACAGCAATTTGTCTGGGCCAAAGTTGGTCAATACTTCAGAAATTCTTGTGCAAACTTAGGCGAAGTCTAATAGTCATATAGGTTATTTTCTTCACAATTTTCATTCTACTACTGCCTGTATCTGAGGAAATAACACAAAGCCAAAATAGCAATAAGAGTGAAATGTAGGTCAAAGTCTGATTTTGTAGTATATCCCATTACTTGTAGTATATCCCATTACTCTAAGAGATATATTCAAATGGTGTTTTGGGAAACTAACTTTCATTCAAAAGCAAATCAAATTCAGTAAAGTGTGAAATTAAGGTTACAATTTCCTATTCTAACAAAAATGACAGTTTCTCCTAAAAATGCAAGATTTCAACCAATTTTATGACCCTACCTTGAATAGCATCAATGAAACTGACACAATTGAAAACTTAACACTGACACAAAGCAGTAAAACATAAAATATAGGTCACAACAACCTACTCTTGGAACAATTGTGGTTCTCACTAAAATGAATCTCTTCACCATGTTTTAAAATGCTACTACCATACAATGAGAGGCTAGGAAATATACTTTGTGGACAAATATGGTGACAGTCAAGTAAGTGTGAAATATAAAGCAACAAACATTTTAGTAACAGACCTTGAAAACTTGCAATATTCTACAAATAAACTTATGATCATCATCATGGTTACATTTTGTGACTTAGCTTTTTATAAAATGTTTTTTCCTTTGGATATTACTCATCTTTACATTACATCTTGAGCAGAATCAGTCTTATTGATGTGTTCAGTATATCATTTGGGTGGAATTATTTGTTAAAAATTATTACTCACTTGAAATACAAAGTGCTCAACAATTATAATCTTGGACTGGAAAATTAATCTGGATATATAATGAATTCAGGACATTGCCACATTACTACATAGTGCTCATCAATAATATTCTTGAACTGTAACATTAATTTGGAATTATAGTGAATTCAGACAAGAACACTTTTGGATTACATTACTGTGATACATCAAAAGATTATTAGCACATCATCACATTTCAGGCCATTGGCACATTACTACATTTGAGATTACATGCATGTCAACACATTCAATATTGAAAATACAATTGAAATACCAGTGGAATCCAGTAGGAACTTTATACATCTGAAATTGTAACCTCACCTAAAGGGCAATCCAATTTTACAAGCATGTATGGACATGGACTCTATTTCATTATCAGTAAACTATAAAGCAGGTATTTAAAAGCAACATTATGTAAAACATACCTCAATATAAGGTTTTCTGTTTGTTTGTTTGATTAGGATTTGTAACGTAGCTTTAACAATTTTTCTGTCATATCACTATGATGTCTGCAATGAGGCAGTTTATAGTGATATCTAGCACTGGGGCATCATGACGCAGATATGTAACATGATATCCCACCCAGTCACATTATCCTGACACCAGTCCAACCAGTCCTAACACTAACCTCTTAATGCTGAGCATCAAGCGAAGTAGCTGTTAGTACCATTTTTGTAAGTCTTTGGTATGACTTGGCCAAGGATCGAACCCATGACCTCCCGCTTCCGCAACAGATGCTCTAACTAATAGGCCACCAGAGTGGTTTCAATAAAAGGTAATCTAACTCCTAAGGTGATCCACTTTATTCCTTCTATGAACAGTAGTATAGCGAGGGAATTTGGCATGCTCTGATTTGGTGTTGTAAGACACAGCAACACAAGTAGGTTATTTAATACCGCTGTAACTGAAGTAGAATATGTTGCCAAAGAAAATATCATTTTGATCCAATGCTGGGGAGGGGGACACCAGCACCCCATCAGTTCCAAGTCTGGCATGATAACCACTGTCATTGTGAATCCAATCAATTATGATAATAATTTTGACAGATTAGTTTCATTTTGAACATTACTTTCCCTTTAAAACATTTCTGAAGTTTTCTAACCATGTATGTAATTTTAGAATACTGCACATTATATAAGGCTTGCTGAACAACAGTTTATCAAGTTACAGCTTCATAAACTGATAGGACTACTATTGATGATGCCTTAAACAAATCAGCTAAACAATCACACCAGCAAATCGAAGGTGTTACTGTAAAAAATTATGTAATTTTTATTACTGAAATCAGCTGAAAATTCAAAAATGTAGGCACAAAAGGAAGGTACATAAAATTCATACAAACATAAGTGATACAGCAATTGCAAAAGTTTTCCCTTCATGTACTTGCAGAAGTTTTTCCTTTTCTTTTGACTATAAAGTTAATAAATTGTCATTTAGCAATAAACATGTTTACTGTACAGCTGGTGTGATAGGAATGACTAAGATTAATGAAATTAAACTGAATAATGACTCAGGTGTAAAAAGAGCATACCTGGTGGAATTTGTACAGATCATTGCTTTTCTCAGTGAAGTTAAGTTCCATAAACTCATTTTGCAAAGACTCAACAAACTGCTCATCTTGAACAAAGTTTGGCAGGACACAATGTGCAAAAGGTTTATGATAAAGGCCTGTTCCACTTGATTCTATAAAAAAAGATATTTTAAGGAAAATTTAGTAAAAGCAACAGTGTTTTCCATAAAAGAAATCAGTTTTAAACAGCATTGGAAGAATTAAACAAAATAAACTGGAACTACTTCCATAGCTCACTTCAGCAGATCCTCACATTTGTATTACATATTCTCTAACCTGTTGCCACTGACCTCCCAGCCATGACACAGGATTTATAACCCAAAATCAGTTATATAGTTATATTTTTATGTGCTGTTGATTCACTGGACTTGCAATTTTTCTGCATCAGACTTTGAATCCTATTCAGGAGACTCAGTGGAAAGGCCAAAGAAACTATACTCTGAACAGATGGTAAGCACATATAGGCAACCTATGTACCACCTTGACAAGTATTCAATTTCTGAAGGTTAAACTAAGGCAGTTATTGACAAATGGACAAAGTTTCTCATACTATCTCCCATGAAAAGAACAGATAATCAATTATTTTTGGGAAAGTATTATACTGCTAAAACAGCACAGTTCCAGTTAGTTCGAATTTCCTCTGATCCTTGTCATTCCATTTTTTATTTTTGGACATTTATGTTTGGGGTGTAGGGTCAGAGTGCATTCCCTATTAAAAAGTTAAAACTTGCAGACACCATTTAATGTCAGCATGGGGTAGCTGCTTACATTTACTAGACGGCCTAGCAAACTTGATAGGAATATGGTTATAAGCATAGCCTTCATCATATCTTTAATTTGCTGACAGACGAGACAAAAGTACGTTGTTGCTGAAATTTGACCTGGATCTGGTCATTTGCATTCCAAGTCACATGACTACAAATCTCTCAATGTATATGTCCATGACATCAGAGGTCATAGTCAAAAGATGTCGACAATAAACAAATTACCAAAGTTGTTGTAAATTGAATTAAAACATATAGGAGTTGCTTAACGTTTCTAAAAAAATATAATGCACACTTCATTCTCAACATACTTATTCTGAGAACAATGACCTGTCATTATGATTATTGCAGCAGGGTGGAGCAGTGGCATCGCTAGGGGGTGCTGGGGGTGTGGCACGTACCGGGTGACACCATCTCAATGTGTGACACCAAAATGAAAAATTGCAAATTTTACAGAGCACACACTGCTCGGTCCAGTCGGATTTCATAAGCGGATAACCGATCATAGTTAACTACATGACTATACTGTGGGCTTATGTTAAGAAGAAATGCATGGTGGAAGTCTGGAGGGATGACACCACTAGTTTACCGCACTGGGTGACACCAACCCTAGCGACGCCGCTGGGGTGGAGAAAACCATTTTCAAGAAGTACCAAGCACATGTCAGCAATGTTTTTATTGGTTCCATGTGACTGTACCATTGACATGTGCTCTCTGCATAGTGAATCTGTTGGTTATTTTCAAATTTTCGGTCATTGTTTCCACCATAAATATTTTGAGAAGTGTACGTTATTCTGTTTTCTATATAAAAAAAATTACATGACTTTTCATTTACATGTGAGATTTGTTTTCTTACAGTAATAGTATAAATGGTGGGTTTTTTTTTTTTGCTTCCACCTATGTACACATACAATAAATAAGCAGGTGTGGATTCATTGCAAAATCTCTGTTGGCATTAGTATGGTCCCAATGTGCAAGAGCTGTGAAGGTGAAAGAAGGGGAAAAAACACTCCTTGCAGCTTTATGTTGGGATTTGTTCATTTAGTTTAAAAACTTTTCAGTTATGACGTACTATATGTGATATTCGTCACATCCCCCCAGCTAAACTTAATCGCATTACCAACAGCACTTAATGCACACATGTACGTCCCGCTTGAGTCAAAAACAGCAAAAATTATGACCACCACAATAACACGTAGCTCGATTACAAAAACGTCCTTCCCTTTCCATGGCACAAAGGTTTATCTTTTTTTTAATATTAAATGTAATAAATAAAATGTCTGACATGCCATGGTAATAATCAGTTTGTTTCTTCCACGCCTCTGTTATCTTCTGCTTGAAATCTGGTTTTGTTAAATGTTGCTCCAACGAGACTGGATCTTGTGCGTTAATCGTGTCAGCTTTGTGTTTCTTTGTTTGTCCTGTGGTCTGTGTGATCGAGTTTCTTTTTCCGCTCATTTTTTAAAAGCAATTGAAAGTTTGTAATGTCCAAGGAAACACGATTATCATAAACTTCACAAATGCAAGGTCCTGATATTGTGTGTGGCTATTTTCACGTGTTTTCATGGATGCAGACTCTCTTACGTAAGTCGCTGCAAATAATAGAGTCTTAAAATGCATTTATTAACTATATTTTACATTTATCTATATTTAAATATTTGCATATTTGTAATTTAAAATAAGTTACTGAAAAATTAATTCTGCATAAAATCGGTTTCTTTCCTTACGACATCAATTTTGCTATCCGGCAGGTTCAAAAACACCAGCATGGAATAGACGTCTCAATAATCACAAATTTTACATGATTAGAAAAGGAGTCGATAGTAAATAATGGTATGCATTTATTTCAATCATTATTTCAATGCCAAACTGAAGAAAGGTAACATAATTAACATTCCATAATCTGGAATTAAATGGAACATTCATGTAAATATAAAATCTTGAACATAATTTCGGCATGAACCTAATTTCAACAAAGTTATATATGGGTAACTATGTGCGTAATAATTAACTGGCTTCTCACTATGAGTTTGAAAGTTTGAGTTCGAGACTCCATCCTGTAAATTGATAGAGTCTTCTCCCAAAAAATAAGAGTTCCAGTGGCATGTCCTTTTTATCCTTGCAGTAAATTCATTGCATCTTGAAAGTACTTATCAATGACAGATTTATGATGCTCCTTCATTGTGAAATCTTTTGGTATTATATAACAAACTTTAAAATGTTAAGTAGTTGAGAATTATATTGGGATACTACAACTATAACAATTCACAGTGATCCTATATGGTTTATTTCATACCCTCTATTTAAGTGTGTGATCTGGGGTTTTAACATGGCTCTAACAATTTGTCAGTCATATTGCTATCATGTTTACAATCTGGTAATTTATAGTGATGTCTAGCACTGGGGCATCATGCCGCAGACATGTAGCATGATGTCTCACCCAATCACATTATCCTGACACCAGGCCGGTCAGTCCTAACCTCTCAATGTTGAGCATCTGATGAGGCAGCAGTTAGTACCATTTTATAAGTCGTTGGTATAATTCAGCTTGGGTTTGAACCTGCAACCTCTCAAGTCCAAGGAATATGATCTAACCACTAGGCCACAAGTGGTTGCCCATTTACTCGATAAAACAAGCACTGAATTGCAGATGTTTGATATCACAGAGGCCTCACTAGGATTTTAAAACTAGGAGTTCATTATTCCTAATTTCAAAAAAAAAAGGAGTCCAACCAGCAAAAGTTGCAGTTCCTTACCAGAATCAAATTGGGCATACCTGAAATAGATATATTTCCAGATGAGTAGAAACAGTGGTTGCCATAGAGTTAAATTTTCTAACTTCTTTACAGCAGCCCTTGTTTGTCTATTAGAGTGAGGGTGAATTATGTCAGACCAAGGAAAGGTCTTATTCCAAGCACTAAGTTAGGCATCACACATAGTGTTCCACATGAAATGTCAGTTCTAGCACTCTGTTGAATTTCATAACAATCTTTGTCAATTTGCTGTTTAACCCCCACAAAATACCTATCCAAATTTTCAAACAGCATTTTGTCTAACTCTCAGCATGTCTTGATTTTGAAGTCACATGCACTACTTAGTATTTGGAAATGAACACAATAATGAAAGCTAACATTCATTTGATGTACTGTTATACACCAGTACATCAATAGTTCATTCTACCTCTTAAATCAGTCATTGTAAATATCAGCACATTTTCTCACCCCTCTGCAAATAGTCAAGCCTTTGAACTTGCCGCCAAGCTTTTGAGTCATATTCTTCAGTTGTACTCTTACAATGACAACATGTACAACTGGCGATCTTTCAACTGCTGAATTTTCTGATTGTAAAAATATCAGCACAGCTAAAATGATTAATTGATCAACATATTTTATCACTCAACAAGTGGTTGAAGCAGGACTAGCAAGCTCTTGAATTTGCCGTTCAGCAAATTGGTGCGCATGGACAACTCCTGTATAAGTGATTTTCTGCATCTCAGATAAAAAAAAATGTGCTTCCAAATATGCATGATTAAGCATTTCTGAGACCTCTGATTCACATTATCAGTTTGATTTGAGTGTTACTTCCTGTCTTTGAATCTCTGCCAATGATTAAGGTATACACTGCCAATATGTTACAAAAGATCATAAATAGGAGTTTTGTTCCTTTACCAAAGGTATCACTAAAGTAAAATTATTACTGATACCGACAGTATCACTAAAGTAAAATTATTACTAATATCGACAGAATCACTAAAGTAAAATTATTACTGATACCGACAGCATCACTAAAGTAAAATTATTACTGATACCGACAGAATCACTAAAGTAAAATTATTACTGATACCAACAGCATCACTAAAGTAAAATTATTACTGATACCAACAGCATCACTAAAGTAAAATTATTACTGATACCGACAGCATCACTAAAGTAAATTATTACTGATACCGACAGCATAAACTAAAGTAAAATTATTACTGATACTGACAGCATCACTAAAGTAAAATTATTACTGATACCGACAGCATCTCTAAAGTAAAATTATTACTGATACTGACAGAATCACTAAAGTAAAATTATTATTGATCTTGCACAAACTTAACTTATTGTGCTAAAAATCAAGCTTAAGGTAGATTAGTTTGTAACTCAACATATTTTTTTCAATTTCATCTCAATATTTGGAACATTGAAGCTTCTGAAAGATGCTTTTATTCAAAGATGACACAATTTGCTTCTGATAACTAATTTTCTGTTTTGATTTCATTTATCCTTCAGCCATTATGTGTATAGAGCTTTCATTGTGTGATTCCAGGGACAATTAACGAAAATTGATGCACCCATCAAAGAATGGTTTGCCCTGCACAGTTTTGAATTTCTGTGCAGAGTACACAAAATCATAGACTCTCCTGTATCATTCTTATCTTAGCAATTTGTGTTCATTTTCCCATCATTTCTGGTACTTTCTTTATCTCTTCCCTTGATGATATTTGCAATTGTGCTCTCTCTCTCTCTCTCTCTCTCTCTCTCTCTCTCTCTCTCAGTCTGATTTCTGCTACTTTAGTGGCACATGCATACATTACAAAAACCTACATTGATTGTGTTTTTCACTGCACAATGTATTAAATGTTTAACAGCAATAATATAAAGATTAAAACACATTCAGTATAATTCTGGGTTATCTATTCAGTCGATAAATTTGACCTTTTCCAGAAGGAGGTTTGGTTCTTATGGGTTTAACACCATTTTTCAGCTCATGATAGGCAATTCATGGCAGCCATTGTATTTGGTGGAAGAAGAATAGGGATCTGCCCAGGAAGAATCATTGTCCCAAGAAAAGCACTGGCAAGCTTTTTCACATACCCATGATGGCCAAGCCAAGACTTCAATCCATGTACAGAGAAGTGGAAGAAAGAAACAAATGAATTCATATGAAGTCTAGCTGGTCCTAAATAAAATGATGCCAATCTGACATTAAGATATCTTGTTATCACAGCTGTGCTTAAACAATTGTATTAACAGGATGTCCAGTTGGTCTCAACTGAAAATGATGCCACTCTGACAGCCAATATGGCCACCACAACAGCCATATTAAAAATCTTGTAACTGCTACTCTGGATTGGAAAGTCAGATCTTGAAAATATTGCGATCTCCTCTCCTCTTACTATATTTTCATGCATATAACACACCTACATGTATAACGCACATACGCAGATAACGCTCAGAAATTTCGTCTTTGTGTAAAAAAAATACTGATAAGCATTACAAGGCTGTTTATTGTCTCTCGCTCACCAGCCAGCGATTTAACGCCAGCGCCTTTATCCCTTTCTGCTTGTAGTAAATACCATTATTACCGGTACAGTCATAAATGAGACGTCATAATATTTTTAGCGTAAACAGAGGCAAAACAACAACTGCTATAAAACTGTATATTTGCAGGTTTCCGCTAATTTCCGACTGGAATGCACGCATTCTGGTATAGGGATGTTAATATAGTTTTTTCTCCGAAAACCGATTATGGTTTATAAAAATCAGATTTTAAACCGATTATCGGCTTTTGTCCTACATAGAAATTACAAGAAATATATTCTTATAATGCAAGTTATTGTATGCCTCATGCGAATAAAAGATATTCATTATATACCAAAATGTGCAGACACGCAAGCAGCGCAACACGGTGTCAACTTCGAATTATTTTTTTTCTACTTAAAGATTTGAATAAACCTCATTTATACTGTATGTGTATGAAAGAAATCTTTTATTAATTGTTACCAGTTTATTAGGATGGTTGCTCGAAATTCATTGATGTGCTTTTGGCTGTAAAAAAAAACAAGGGATAACATGCTTATGCATATACCACGCCGGGGGGGGGTTTGCACTGATTGTAAAAACGTGTATAACACGCATGTTATATGCGTGAAAATATGGTAATTGGATAGCTTTATCAACTTTGGCTTTTCAGTAATAGATTTCTTTTGATACCTAGTTAGTCCTAAATAAAAATGGTGTCCGTCATATGTCCAGAATTGGCTCCCGATGTGATTGTCTTACAAATTGTGTTGTCACTACATGTGTTGACATGGTGTTTTCACCAAAAGACGTCTAATGATGTTCACTGTATCCTAAATGAATATGGTTGCATGCTGACATCCATTATGTGTACCAGTGTAGCAAATTTGACAAGTTTTGTTGTTGCTGAAGGATATTAGAGATGGTTTGAATACCATATAGCCCAGATACCCTTGCCACCGTCAAAAATTAAATATCTGACTGTATATCTGAAATGTTTCAGACTTCCGTTGTTTAACATTTAATTGATTCAGGTATGCTGAATGATGCTTATTAAAGTGAGATGTCATTGCACTCATGCATATAATTAGTCTACTTACCATAGCAATGATAAACCACTAACAGTTAACTTGTTTATTCTTCTCCTACCTAGTATGATTAGATATTTATGACTTTACCTTATTCACTCCAAAATGGCTGATACTTGCTTTATAGAAATAGATTAAACAAATGACAAGTTTGATAATTACAAAGAACGGTTTACTTAAGACACATTAATAGAAATTTAGTGTATCCAGAAATAAAAATGTTAATTTTTGTTATGGATTTCAGCATCTGAGACATAATAATCTGTGTGATGCAGATACATTTAAAGTAACAAGCCAGTGGACAAAGAAATAATATGAAATAGAAATAGTCAGTGAGCACATTTGAGTTCTCATGATGTCACTGACATTGGCGATGTTCTTAGCATTAAGGAAACTAAAACTATATTGCACTGTATATAACTTATTTTTGTGTCTGTTTTTTTAATGTAAATTTCTTGTTATAAACTGTTTTTCCCCAGTTTTGCTTTGCAAAGCAATAGAGATCAGGATCAGTCTAAATGGCTTTTTGGTAATCAAAATCATAGCAGTGACAAGGAAAATTACAAGGAATGTTATAAGAGCTTGTGTTGCTTGAGTGGCACTCACTAGTAAAGTTGGTAAGCAAGAAAATTTCCACTGAAAATGCCATGGACCATTACAGATCATCTTACAGAAATTGTATGTACTATCACTCAAACAAAAGATCCGTTTTTAATAAAATTTGATCCCATATTCTTCAATGAAAATGTGGAAAATATGATCATGATAGTCCATTGTGTCCAAATTCATATAACCTCTAAGTGGAAAAATTTAATTTTTGCGTAGGAGTGAAATTCTACCAGTTTTAGGTACACAAACGCAAAACAGCAGTTTGCATCTGTGTCCCTTTACTTTGATTCTCCATTGAACTTAAATTCATATAATTATGATTTGGTGTAGTTGGTAGTTGAGTACAGTAGTTTTATCAACATGTGCAGTGGTGTTGGAATTTAGAATGAAAGGACATCCTGATATTAAAATGAGTTTTTTCCATTGCATTACTTCCATTTTTGGCACTATAGCAAGATTTGACATTGATTCATGGAGGTCTTGAAATCATACAAGTTTAAGATTGAGTCTGAGACTGAGTTTTCACTGTCAGCCTCTGAGTAAGAAAAGAAATTCACTTTCATGTGCAACATCATTTGTGATTGGTTGAAGCAAAATCTCATAAATCAAACTCAAACTCAAGAATTTTATGATCTCAATGGAGAAGACTAATAACAACTCATTTTACCATATATAATAACTAATATAGACTACAATCGGTAAACAACTTTTGCAATGGCAGATCAGGGTCTGTTTTTTATGTTGAAATTGACTTATAATCAATTATACAGTACAAGGTAATGTTGTCAACTTAAAAATATATTAAAATAATTGACTCAATCATTATGTTTAAGCTAGTGTCCATGAGTAGGTGTCCTTAAATCTGGGATGCAATATCAGAAGAATTTCTGAATTTCAGTGTAAGTGAGAGAAAGAACTGATACATTGTATTTCAGAGGACAGAGCTTATATTGCTAAATACAAAAAATTTATATACACTACATACTCACATAGAAGACAAATCAGAAAACAAAGGTACTGATCTACCTTAGCATAATGTAGACCAGTGATAAATGTTGTTTGTTCTATTAATTACTGCAAACGAACTGCACAGATCCAGATCTGACAGTGCATTATTCATCTACAGATCTGGGTCTATGTAGTTTGAAGTTCTACTCAATATTTAAGCAGTATATATGGTACATTTTCCAAAAATCACATGCTTCTAAAATCTCTGCTAATTTTTGTTTTTTTTTATCAATGCATACAAAATAAAATCATGCAGTCCAATACATCCTGCAAGCTGCAGCATGATTTCTCCAGTACATGACCTCATGTAGGACATTATCAGATCTTGCTTGTCCTGGTGTGACCACCAAGAGCCCAGTTACATGCTCTGATACTGACCAGAGGGAGTTTTAATGAATAATACAGACAAGCAGGATTTATATGCTTCTTTACTCCAGGTTTATATTTAGGAAATGTAAAATTAATTGTTTTGATTTTTAACACAGCTTTACAAGTTTTATGTCTATAAGAAAATTTTTGATGATGTTGAAGAATCCATTCGAATTTATATTTTTTTCAATTTTATTTCACGTGACAAAAAGAGTATATATATAATTTATTCAACCTGTGATGTTGATTCCTATTTCAACTTTCTGCTTTTATCCCAGTATTTTATGATAGTAAGCATTATTATTCTTCATTCAAACAGTGTTGCAAGCTCTGCATGCATATATATATATATATATATATATATATATATATATATATATATATATATATATATATATATATTATAGTCACCTCGAATTGTTTTGGTAAACAATTAAGGTACATAATTTCAGACGTACAATTCATTCCTATAGAATGTGTACAAGTCATCTAAGAAAGATCTTTGTATCCTTTCAGTTACCTTTGTCTCTGCTGCGAACAGCTGTGAATCACCCTATGGTAAGACAACTTTTCATATAGTGGCATTATTCAATTGTACTTTATAAATCAGTCTGCAGTATGACATTGTTCATAAAAGATTCATGATTTTGTCTTGATGTCTTTTTGACCTCATAGGAAGAACCCCTGTCTCCTGTTTGAAAAACTGCTTGCAATTACCCACTTGTTAAAAAGTACAATGGAAATAACATTGGGAAAATCTGAAAAAGCATATTATAGCTACTTCTCCTACAGGTAGGTATACAACTGACAAGGGAAATAACCATTTCTGGCTTCCCGTTTTCTGATGCCGCTTAGGTTCCAGAAGAGTGGTCTGCTGTTACGGCATATTTTGAGATAAATTTGGATCGTTTGAATGTAAAATCAATGGAACCTAACAGAATACATATCCGGATACTTGTTTATGGTACTAAGTGGCCCATGGAAGAAAAAATTAGTATTTTTGTGAAGCATTGAAAATTTTATTTTGATACATTAAGAGGAGGTAATACTAATAAACATGGCGTGTCTTACGCTTCCAACAATTTGGAATATATCCATGTATATTTCATATTTCTGAGTAACCTCTATTACCGTACAAAGTCTCAATTCAGGATTCCTATCTGGTCATTCAGTCATATCTGCAATGACCGGTGTGTAGGCCAAATTATCCCTCAAATATTTAGCACATTGACCCCATTGTCTGTCAATGGCATTAGTGTACAAAACTCGATTTAATAACTTTTAACTGTTAACAGTGTTTATGTCTTCTCCTCAAATGTATGTATCAAACTTGTTTAAATGAAAGGTGTCATGGCAAGATTATATCTGTATGAATTTAGTCCTAGAAAGCTCTATTAAAAATAATGACAAAGAATGATGTAAACAATGATATGGCGTTGTTTCACACATTTCCAATTTTTTATTATTTATTAAGCTTGGCAATATTCTGTTGAAATAATTTATACAAACATGAAACAGTTGTCACGAATGTCCAACAGTTGTGTTAGATTTCATGAAAGTAAATACTGGTTCAGGAAAAGGGTACACACATTCCTCAGCAGGCTGGCGACACGTGTGATTTGGTATAGCTTTCATTGTTTGTCCTAATAAAACTGAAGCTATAAACATGTTTTCGGGCACAATCCAGAGTTGTAGACTCTGTTCATTTTCATGAAATTAAGTAGGACCATGTTTTTCTAAAAAATTGCATTTTGAGAATTGCCCACCCCACCCCCCACTCCATTCATGTCACAAAAGTATGCCACGCTGCATCACAGAGACAGTTGAGACTGAATTTTTATCATTCTTGGATGCATCTCCATTGAAAAATAACTTGATTTACTTGCAAAAACTGGTATTTCAATTTTCATGTCCTATACCTACTACAGGACTGGTCATATTAGCCTTGTACTTCCTCCAGAATACTTCTTATGATGTCTAGTTTGTCCTAGTATCCAGAATAGCCAACTTGGCAGCTATCTTGTTATTGTTACTCTTAACAAGTGGAAAGTCATATCAATATGGGATTTTCACCAGAAGAGTTCTTTTAATGTTCTATCTTTCCTAAATTAAAATGCTTATGATCTGATGTCTCATATTGTCCTCAAGGTGGCCATCTTGAAAATATTTCTATCTCTACTCTAAATGGATATCCACAACACTCTACCAGTTAAACTACCATAGCTTCCCTGGGCATTATTATAGATTTAATTACTTCACATGATATCATAGTTATCTATGTCTTACATTAAAGATACATTTGTATATACTTGAAGTTCTTTTGGCCAGTTTCTCTATTATCAGCACTTTTGCAAATATATTGTCACAGGTCACGTCCTCCATCCATAATGTTCAATGCTTGGGCACTGTATTATCAGAATTTAATGACTGTTATCTCTATTGCAGCTGGTGGAGTTAAAGAATGGGGAGACATATAACGGTCATCTGGTCAGCTGTGATAACTGGATGAATATCAATCTGAGAGAGGTCATCTGTACTTCAAGGGTATGTACTGTTAGATTTCACAACCATTGATTCATTTGCTGAAAAGGTCCCACCTTGGTGTATAGAGGTATAACGGTAACAATTGTACAACCCCAGGTGGGTGGAGCTTAAAGTGTAGGGAACCTTGAATTCAGAAATAAATGAACAACACTAGATGTGATTGGTGCATTATGTAAGAGTTGTACTTTCTGTTAGGCTTTAAAAAAAAATTAAGCCTCTTGGCAACATGTGAGATTAAGTTAATTCATATCTAAATCATATTTTGTATTTTTTATGATTTTTTTTTTTTAAATGTGTGACACCTGGTTGAAACTGGGTCTGTTGTGACTAGATAACTCTTAGCCCTGTCTAGTTCCAGCAGAGTTATCTCTCTTAAATGTAATGGAGTACCTGGTTTTGCCCTTGTCAAATTGACGATCTAAGATTCTTCTCTATGACAGTGTGTGACATGCGTGCTGAAGTAGGATACAAAGTATATTTATTTCACAAAACATTAGCATTGAGGTCTATGGAAAAACAATTGGTACTGTGATACCTAGAAACAAATTAGAAATAATGGTGGCAAGTAAAATAGTATGTCACTTGCCAATAAATTTTTATATAAATTCTGAAAACTATACTATATGGAATAAGGATTATTTTCTGCCTTCTAGATCTTTCCTAGATATTTCTTGTTTGAGGCAGTGTTATTTCAGTGTTGGTAAAAAATTGTGTTGTTATAGAAACTGTGTTAAAAAAGGATAAAAGAAGATATGAAACCTTTCGCTATTCAGACTATGGTAACTTTTATGAACAAGAAAGTCATGTGATAGACTCACTCAGCAAAGATGCTTCAAAGATCAGAAAAGTGGGAAAGTGAATGTTTATTGCAGAAATTAATAAAGTTATGACACAAGTACTAGTGGTCATTATCAGCCTCCTCTGTAATGAGCTTTCCACACAGGGATTTGAATTACTTTTACTTGAGTAACCATTCCTGCTGGAATTATGTTCAACATTTGAGTCATCTTTTTACTCCCAGTACACTGCTTTCAGAGTAAATGCAGATGTAATTTTGCTAAAGATTTTAAATTTTATTCCTTATATTTTCTATCAGTGATCATCAACTGTATGTGCACAGTTGGCATCCAAAGTAATCAGACTCGGCGAGACATTTTTTTGTCAGACAATGCTAATGATCATCTTAAGCTTCTTTATCACTCTAATCAGTAGGCTTGAAATGCACTCAGTGTCTGTGAGTGTACTCTAATCAGTAAGCTTGAAATGCACAGTGTCTGTGAGTGTACTCTAATCAGTAAATTTGGGATGCACGTAGTGGTGTTGAATGTACTCTAATCATTAAGCTTGAATTGGACTCAGTGTCTGTGAGTGTACTCTAATAAGTAAGCTTGGGATGCACTCTGTGTCATTCATTGTACTCTAATCATTAAGTTGGGATACACTCTGTGTCAGTGAGCATACTCTGTCTAATCAGTAAGCTTGAAATGCACTCAGTGTCAGTGAATGTACTCTAATCAGTAAGCTTGTAATGCACTCAGTGTCAAAGGGTGTACTCAAATCAGTAAGCTTGTAATGCACTCAGTGTCAAAGGGTGTACTCAAATCAGTAAGCTTGTAATGCACTCAGTGTCAAAGGGTGTACTCAAATCAGTAAGCTTGGGATGCAGTCAGTGTAAGTGAGTGTACTCTAATCATTATTCTTGGATTTCACTCAATTCAGTCTAAAATCAACCATTAGGATTCTTTATCATTCTTGTTTTTTATGCACCTTATAGGCAGTGTTGGGTGTAAAAGATATACACCTCCAAATTAGAACTGATAGTGAGCCCAAATCATTTTTCTCTCTTCTTCCTTTGGTAACTCAAACAAGTTGTGTCCCTTGGACTTTTACTTATGATATGTTCTTATCTTTTGTTGATGTACATTCAAGTGTCCTGTATGGATTTACCCACTTACAGTTTTCAGTGATGTTGCACCTTCTTTCAATGGCTGATCACAATATTATCTTGCTGTGTTACTATCTAAAACAATTTACTGAGAATAAACCCTCTTCGTGTCCTGTTTTAACAGTTTTCATAAAAGTAGTTTATAAGCATAGTCATTCTATAGCATGTTGTTGATTATTAAAATCGCTTGGAAAAAATATTGCATTTTTTTTTTTAGACTTTGAATGTGTCATATCCAGTTTTTAAAACATTACTATGAAGTGCAATGGGGACTTCATCAAAAATTAAATCCAGAAAAAATAATTTATTATTTTATTTCACAATCGACATTTGAGAAAGGCCCACTTGAAATGTGTGCCTTGAAACTACACACTTTTTCTGCCCAGTTGTTTCACAATTACTTCATTAAAATTATAACTTCTATCAGTTTAATAATCATTTCTAATTTTATAATTTTTTGATAAGTTTTGAAAACTTCTAGATATGTGTGAAGGCCAAAAAAATCAAATTTCAAAATTAAACCCAATAGAGGGAATACGTTTTAATGACTTTTATAATCGGATCAAGAATTCAAAGAAATAACATGAGCACAGGGCAATACAATTGTATTAAATCAAAAGGGCTATACATTCAAAGTCGGTATTCATCAGTTAATCATTGACAGCCATAAAATTGGGAATATAATTATACAAACTTCACACTAAGACAGTTTCCTGTTAAAGGTAGGTCACCGAAAGGTTTTGTAATGTAAAAAGACAATATGTAACATTAAAAGTACCTTTAAATAAATTATTTCTGTTTAAAATTCATTCTGTACCATTTCTCCAACTACATACAACTAACGTTGATCTTGCTGTTCCCCTTTAGTCTTCCTTTTTATTGACTGTAATGGACACTTTACTTCTTTTACTGTTTCATTGTAGGTTCAGTTGAAAGTGGCATGTATTTGTTGACATATCATTGCACAGTTTCACATTACATGTATATATTTTCAGGATGGTGACAGATTTTGGAGGATGCCAGAGTGCTACATTAGAGGTAGTACAATTAAATACCTCCGAATTCCAGATGAAGTGATAGATATGGTAAAGGAAGAAGTTATCCAAAAATCTAAAGGGAGAGGAGAGATCAGAGGTCGAGGAAACCCACAGAGGGGAAGAGGTGGAAGAGGTAGATATTATTTTCTAATTGTTTGCATGAGAAATTATTGTCAAACCTGTTTCTATCAGTAAGCATGTATTAATGAAATAGTTTTTTTCAATCTAGCGATTACTGTTGTATTATTAGGAACAGTGTTGGGAATTGGTTGAAATTTAATGATCTATTGGTGGCTCGTCAGCACCAGTCAGTCAGCTGGAGATATTTTCTACATTTTCTATTTTCTATATTCATATTTAACTTTTGATCACTAAGAAATATAATTTTTATGTCCTAAATATAAAGAATTATCATGGCTACCAGTTTTTCTTAGACACATTGTTATTGGCTAATACTGGCGATCAATGACCAATAAGAGTGTCTAACACATATGCTCTTTCATTAATCAAATAAAAATGTTTATTTGTCATACATTGATAAGTATCACAGTTTAAAGTGTAAAAACAAACTTTTTGGAAGAAGCAAACTATTTTGATAATCAGTTATTGAAATATAAAGTCAAATGCATGGTCATTCGACTTTTACAACTGATTTTTGATAATTGTTATTAATCCTCACAACACCTCAAGATGGTTTTATGTGGTTAACTAGATGTACAGGTAACACTAATAAAATATAATAATTTTTTTGTACATGATTAAACCCACAGGCTCATATAGTTGATAAGTGTAGGCAATAAGCCTTCAGAAAATCATTTTATAACTGTTGTTTTCATGCAGATTTACACGGATTTCACCAGCAAACAATTAATTTATGAAATCCTTTCATAAGCAAATAGTAAAACTATAAAGGTTATCAAGTATAAAACATTGTCTTTGATTTTTCTCAGAGTAAATGTCACAGAAAGCATAATGTAAATTTTAAAACTTAGGGAATTACAGATAATGCAATTCAGTTTCCTTTTAAACATATTTTCACCCAAGAAATGTTTGCAAGTTCTTCAGACACAGCATAATCGTAATTATCTCCCTTTGATTGCTCTGGTCTGTATGTTAACCAGTAATGCTTTGCTTTTGGGTGAAAACTGCAAAGGAAATGATACTCATGTTTGTATATTCAGTTAAATACATATGACCTTGCTAGAGAAAAATTGTTGAAACAATTTACACCCCATGTTGACTTAACCATACCATCTGTTTCCTGAGTACCCAGTACCCAAAAGTAGTGAAATCTGTATTTGTACACTGATATTTGTATTATTTTAGTCATGGATTTGGACAGTTGTATTATTTTAGGTAGAACAGGTTGGGGACATGGTACAGAAATCATGCAAATGATCAGTTAGAGCTGTACAATTTGCTTTGCCAACCTTGACAAGTTTATATTTAATGGGTTGAGGAAGGACTACAAACAGTGTGTTGCAACACAATGTACATAAGTTCATAATATTCTATTGACAATGTATAATTCATAAATATCACAGGCATCATGGACTCCAGCATGTTTTGTACAACCCACACTACTTGTTGAATTTATCTGTAAGAATACATAATGTTCCAAATCATCATTTTTAAGGTTCATAATTCTTCTTACTGGTTTTTATGTATTTAACAAAAATATTAACTATCTGTGATGCTTTAAAAATAAATACTTGTATCCCTAGAAATGCATATATGTATAAGTTGTTAACTTCTATATGCATTTCTGGCCAAGGGTTGGGAAACACCAGACACACATAAATGTTTCATCTTAAAGCTTTGCATTGGATAAAATTGAAAACATCCTGCCATTTTAACCATACTTAACCAATGAAAGTAGTACTTACATAAAATGATGAAAATGTTATTTTAGTAGTTACGGTGTATAAGCAGGAATTTCCACTGAAAACGATGTCATTTGTGAAAGGGAAATAAAATGGCAAAATTTGTGTATTCAGACTATTCTGACTAAAGTTTTGAATGATTTGAAAGTGTGGACATGGCAAATGACATCAACTTTAAAGATCAGGTTCAGGACAAAGGATCAAACATTAGTACAAGTCCTGTTTTGACGCCTGACATTTCAGATTTATCAGAATCTGAGAATGAAGCACACAGTGATCTTATATGGTCAGAAAACATACTAGGGCCATGCAAATGACCTTACAGCAGACTCAGTACCAACATTCCACTTCAGTGGAATATTCCAGTCATTGGTAGGTGAAACAAACAGATATGCCAAAAAAACAAAGTAGTTAGAAGCCTGATCCCAAGTGGTTGTTTACTTCAGTTGCAGAAATGAAGGCATATCTTGGAGTACATTTTCATTTTTAGTAAAAATGCAAATTCCAGAGTAAGCTTTGGTGAGTGTTTAAAATTGCTATTAAATTGCATCATTTACATGGGACAAGATTGATATAGAAAATGTAGACAGCATGTGCACTAATGCAAGAAGCTCTCACTCAGGCAGCCATTATGATGCTCTGGGGTTCAGCCTAGAAGGCAGGCTGTCTATCACGCTTTATTGGGAGATCACTTACTAGTTGCAGAAGATAAATAGTTAATTAATAAAATGTAATAAATGTTAAATGTAATGTTTAAATACAAGATTTGTTGTCCATTAAAAGAACAGACCTACCAGATACATGAGTCCAATGAAAAATGCATTGGTGCCAGGCCAAAAGTAATTTCAATTACTTCAGTTTCCATTTTATTCTTTTTTTATTTCTCTTGTGCCAAATTACTATTCAAGTGAGGTTTAGAAAAAAAAACTTGTAGCTCAGCTTTCATTAAGGATGCCAGAGAAGGCATTTTGACATTAAGTCCTTCCCTTTTCCTTGCTGTGTGACTAATGATCATTTCTATCAGTTACATTCATTAGTACCTGACTAATACCTGAACTCAAGTGTTATACTAGCCCTGAGCCAGCACTCTGGTAATCCCTGGGCTCCAGACAAAAGAGTTGTCAAACCCTGCAGATAAACCTCTATTTTAGCAACCACCTGCTACTCAGAGGCTGCTAAAGGATAATAATTTGTGACATACTGGGTCCTTACAAGATGTTAAAGGGTCCCACTTTCAAGTTTCTAGAGTAAGATCAGGTAATAAACATTCATGAGCTCTTTCATCATCTTATTGCAGTAACTGAGTTCACATTCTCCTTTGCTTGCATATGTTAAAATGCATGCAAGCATCTGTTTTTCCTGGTCAAAGTCAGATTGCCTGCCTTCACCCCTGATGAAATTTTTTTTTTCAACAGAGTAATTTGAGTCCTCACTAGGATTTTAAAAGTAGGAGAGCAGGGCTCATATTTTTGTCAAAATAGGAGTCCTGCCAGAAAAAGTTGCAATCCCCTCCCAGAAGCATCTTAGGCATTCTTGAAATCTTTTGAAACTAGATACATGTATCTGGCCACAAAAATGTTGGTGGACATGTTTATTTTGTTTTTATTTCCATATGAATCGCCTCATCCCCTTCATAGCCTCAACCAGCCTTCATAATTTTCTCACCTGGACCAAAATTTAGGCCTATTTAAGTATACATGTACATGTGCCATGTAAATGACAATTATAGATCCACCTACTGCCAGGGATGTAATTGGGTACGGGGTATTTGCTGTAGCCTTTACATGTTGCCCCCCTCACACACACACACACACACACACACACACACACACACACGCACACACACAGTGGAAATGGCATCCCAGCCTACTGCTGGTAACAGTGAATATCATTGTGAATTATTTAGTGATACATGTTCGTTGACAATGGAGTAGAGTAGAGACCAATTTTTTGTACATGTTATTTATATTTTCTACCAGTTTGTGATTACAAATGGTAATAATATTTAATTTAAAAGGGTTTATTTTCCAAATTAATTTGAATCTTTTATTCTGAGGTCTTGTGCGCTTCTTTTTTTGGCTACACTAGGATATAAATACAATGCATAATTAATGAGCATGGCCCTGAATCTAAGTACTGGTTGGTTGATCAGAATAATATTTTTTTAGCAGTCAGAGAAAGCCATGTGCATAATACATGTATTAGAATGTAAATTTTATTGTAGTGTTTCAACAAATACATAGGACTCCCACATAAGTGATTTTCCATGTCTCAGGAAAAAGACCTTTGTATACCTATAGTGAAGTGGAAAGCAATTAAGAATATGAAATAGGGAGTATATTACATTCTGAAGACATAAGATGATGCTTGTTTGAAAAACCTAGACCTTTTCAGTATACTGTAAATCTACTTAAGCCAGCCATTTTTTATGTGTAAGACTGGACTATTAAGATGGGGTTTTAATGCGTCATTTTAATTTTATTGCATTAAGGACACACATTTGTGTTACTGGAAGTCCTGGTTACATATAGAAAATTATGGGACAAGTATCCTGTCACAAATAGTTTATAAAATAACATATTATCTATTTAAAGTTTGTCAAATTTGTAAAGATTCATAATCATTCACTTATCAAATACACTAAAAAAGGTATGTTGGTGATTGAATGTTTTTCAGGATTACACAGTTGTTGAAATCACATTGGTTTTCCATAAAGGAAAGGCTGCAATGGCAATTAACTGCAGATTATAATTTATTAATAATTCCCAAGATCTTTTATACTTTTCATAGAGTACTATTTTCTTTCACATGACTGTTATTGTAAATATTAAAATTGTGCGTGCATTTTCGATCTTTATTATTTAATCAGAGACAGAAGTCAGAACACATTTATGTCCAGTCTCTCCCAGAACTCATTGTGATACACTTTGGTAGCAGATGATATTATGTTGATGACATCATAAAGCTGTGATTACCTTGACTGCTGTATTGTAACGACAAATTGGAGAAAATACTTTTTCAATTACTACCTGAACAAGACTTTGTTTTTAACTTTATAAAACTAAAGCTATAAAATGACAGTCAAAAATGATTTCTAAGCTGCTTTGAGACAACCCTTATACCATGTACATGAGAAAACATTCATAAGTGTAATCACACCATACATGTTGTTGTAGGGTTTAAAGCCATTTTCATCACACGATACATGGCATCCAGTATTAATGGTGGAGGAAGAACCTGGGGAAAAAAAACCTAAAAAAACCACTGACCCATGAGAAGCTACTGGCAAACTTTCTCACATACATGTACCTATATTGGTCGAATCTGAGACTCGAACCCACGCAGAGGTGAGATGGCAATGGAGGGCGCTTTAGACCATTCTGGGCATCTTTCACACCATACTGTTGATCATAATTTCATTGTTGCCAATAAAAGAGTAAAGTAAGTATTCATAGACTGAAGACTAAAACATTAAAATAATTTTACTGTATTAAGGAACTTGACCCTTATTTCCAACCAAATTGAAAGAATAAATATGGTGCCACACATGACAGATGATTCATCTTTTTTTAGAAAATGGGATCCCTTTTTAGCTTTATTACAACAAATCTATTAATAATTAATAGGATTGCACATTTATAGATTTAATACTTGTCTACTTTTTTGTAGTAGCATTCTATATTGATTTGATATTATTTGCTTGACCTTATAGCATTTATCAAATTTATCAAATTCAGAACACAGCACTAAATCTCATATTACTAGGTTTTGCTTTTGCATGAATTGTATATATTTTCCTAAACTTATTTGCCCATTGATTTGGGAAAACAGATAATCTAAAGAAGAGGTTTTTCCTAGACATTGTGATGTCTGCTATTGTTACTGAAAGACAGTTTCACTTATGGTTTCAATCCAATTTTAAATAGAATTTAAAGCAAACACTGGAGTTAAAAATCTTCAGAAGAAATTTATTTGAAAGTTCTTTTCATCGATTCATTTCTAAGAACACGAATTGATATTTACATATTGATATTTAAGTTTCAAAATCAAATGATTATAGAAATCAGGCAGCAAAAACTTGCTCAAGAAAGGTGTATTGATCAGTTTAGACAAAGCTTATGAGAAGCAGAGTACCACTAGATAATGAGTAGCCGAGTGCCGGCACCAGTTGGTAGTGTGGCCTCCCACAGATCACCCAACAGTCAGCTAAGGGCTGAGTTAGATCTTTGTGACCAGAAAATAATAATAAAGACTTTGTCTAGCGCTTAATCTCTAGAAGCTTTAAGAGTTTTATGACATTAGAAAACACCTTTAACATAATAACAAAACATATATAATGATATGATTAAAAAAAAAACACCATGAAATTAGAAAACATAAACATGTTGAAAATATTTAAGGTAGGAGAAACATTATTAGGTCTTGAGGTTCGTTCTTAATATATAAAGTATTATTGTAATTTTAGCATCATCATATTTTAATAATATATTTAAGATGCCCAACCAAATGTAAAGTTGGGGAAAAAAGATTTACCGAGCATTAATTTGAATGTGCCCTGGACTCCTGAACAGTGATGAAAATTTCTACCCTTGCTTTAGACTGGTATCACTCTTGTTGGGGGAGGGGTCTTTTTAAAAAAAAAAAAGCTTTATCCTTAATGTTATCCATGTTTCCTGAGACATGCTCTGATCTGCTATTGGATAATGCATTGGCCTATCAGGGTCTGTGTAATTTGTTTTAATGAATTGTCCAAAGAAACTGCATGACCCATTTACTGACACATTATGAAATGGCAGATTATGAATTGTTGAACATGTAACATGTGTCTTTCAAAACAAAATTAAATGAAGAAATTAAAAGAAAAGAATATGCACCTGTCTCATGTAATCATACACTTAACTGATACTAATTGCCTTGAATGTGTTTAAGCCTAAACTGAATGCCATATCCCAATATTTCAACATAATGATTTTGTTATTCTTTAAACTTTTGAAGCATTGATATGTAAATAGTGGCAGCAAATTTAGTCACTTAAATATTTCACTAGCAACAAAAAGTTAATATGGTAAAGAAAAAGATGTTTCACTATATTTTGTTGTGTTTACCTTTGTTGATAGGTAACTGATTAATATTTGCAATATAGATTTACATCATCATCATCATCATCATCATCATCATCATCATCTTTTACTACATAGGGGGTTGTTGTGCATAGACGCATAGACAGGTACTATGACAAGAACATTTCCTTTTGTCCTGACAAAGTAAAAGTTGGCTTTATGATTTACTCATCGTTTGGTCAAAATGATAACATCGCTTACCAGCTAGTATAGGTGCATCAATTATAAACTACTCATGCCCATTTGCCTAATTCTTGTCAGTCCAAAAATCTGCTCGGGAAATGGACGAACCCGCCCATACAAGAGTCTCCTGCTGCCTTGCGGGTCGGCTTTGGTTAGCCAAAGACTAAGGGAGTAAACTCTTAAAAGAAAAATCCGGAGTGGAGACACTAAGGCAGTTGGACAATGTACTACATCCCCTTCTGGCAACTCCTTGTTCTGGAGAGGGATGGGCTCTGCAAGACGACTTTTGCCCAGGACACACTGTTAATGCTGTACAAATCTGAAATTACCATACCGGATCGGTCGTCGCCGGGGTCAGCAAGGATCGCGCCTGCCGTTGTCCACCAGGACGGACATGACAAGTGTGCTACTGGTACTTTGCATAAAATCAGAGCGAGAGACAGCGTTGCCATCGCCACCTGTAACATTAGAACTCTGGCGCAAACTGGAAGACTCCAAGAGTTGACACATGAGATGGAACAGTACACATGGCACATTCTTGGAATCTGTGAAGTAGGATGGAAAGCCCTAGGAGAACACCAAACTGAAGATGGGCATATGTTATACTTTAGTGTAGAGTTGGATAAGTCAATAAATGGAGTAAGCTTCCTTGTAAATAAAGCCGTCAAGGGATCTGTGCTTGAATGTCGCCCCATATCTGGCAGAATCATCTTCATTCATCTGAAAGCATCTCCCTTTAACATCACAATTATCCAAGTCTATGCACCGACTACTGATCATGATGATGAAGAAATAGAGGAGTTTTACAACAAACTCCAGGGTATAATAAACATGGTAAGTAAAACAGACATCCTCATCATCCAAGGAGACTGGAATGCCAAAGTTGGCAAAGATGCTCAAAAAGACTGGGATCATCATTGTGGACCTTTGCAATCAGCTTACCAATGAAAGAGGGAGACGGCTGCTCGAGTTCGCAATCAACAACAACTTGGTACTAGCCAAACACCCTGGGCCAACATAAAGCTTCACAATGCTGGACATGGCACGCACCAAATGGAACCCATCATAACCAGATCGACTACATACTGGTTCAAAATCGTTACTGATCTGACATCAATAGAGCAAAAACAAGAACGTTTCGAGGTGCTGATGTTGGGAGTGATCACGACCTCGTCATTATAAACTTCCGAGTGAGGCCGAAGAAAATTAACAAGCCAAATTCAACCTTGAACAACTGAAGGACCCTAACATCTGCAAGTCATTCCAAGCCATAATTGGAGGAAAATGTGTCCCACTTCTTGTGATGGATGTTGATGTTAACGTGATGGCAGACACTTTCAACACAGTCATGACAACAGCTGCCAAGGACATCCTTGGCCTCCATCGCCCAAAGAAAAACCCTGGGTTACAGAAGAGATTCTGAATATGTATGATGCCCGAAGAGACCTCAGAAACACCAGACACACAACAGGGGCAGTGGAGTACCGAGAAATAAACAAGAATATCAGAAGAAAAAAACTTGAAGAAAGCAAAAGAAGATTGGATTGGACAGAAGTGCACAGAAATAGAGAGCAGTCTGATAAAAAATAACAGCAAAAAGGCATTCCAAATTGTGAAAGACCTAACCAGACAGAAGCAAACAAGAGTCAATACCATTTAAGACAAAAATGGAAAAAGTGACATTGCAGAAAGATTGACTAAGTATTGTAAAGAACTCTACAACCATCCGTCCACAGGAGACCCAGAGGTGCTTGAAGTTCCAAACTCCACAAATGATGATGATTTCCCCATTCTCAAAGAAGAGGTGGAGTCAGCAATAAGAGCACTGAAGAATGGGAACGCAGCTGGAGTAGACAACATACCAGCTGAACTTGCCAAGAATGGCGGGGAATCAGTGATAGAGCTACTAACAAAAATCTGCAACAAGATCTGGCAGACAGGCGAATGGCCAACACAGCGGACCCAGTCATTGATTATAACACTCCCCAAACAAAGGCAATCTCCAGGTGTGCCAAATTTATAGAACTATCAGTTTGATCAGCCATACTAATAAGGTGATGCTGAAGATCATTTTGAACAGACTGAATCCTCAAGCAGAAGAAATAATCGCTGAAGAACAGGCAGGGTTCCGGAGTGGAAGAAGCACAACAGAACAAATATTCAATCTTAGAGTTCTGTGTGAAAGTACTCACAACATCAGCAAGACATCTATCACGTGTTCATAGATTTCAAAAAGGCTTTTGACAAAGTGTGGCATGAGGCATTGTGGGCCACAATGAAGAAGTACAGCAAGGGTCAAAAGATGACCAATACCATCAAACAGCTATACGCCAAGGCTACCAGTGCAGTAATTGCTCAAGGCTCTGTGGCGGACTGGTTCAAGACAACAGTTGAAGTACGTCAAGGCTGTGTCCTGTCACCCACGCTTTTCAACATCTACTTAGAGTGCATCATGAGCGAAGCCCTGGAAAACCACTGTGACATTCAGCATTGGAGGCCGTAACATCACCAACCTACGCTTTACAGACGACATCAATGGGCTGGCAGGCAGTAAAGATGATGTTGTTGTTGTTGTTGTTGTTGTTGTAGGGTTTAACGCCATTTTTCAGCACACGATAGGTTATACATGGCTGCCAGTATTATTGGTGGAGGAAGAAACCGGGAAAACCCCCGGAAAGAACCACCGACCCACTAGAAGCTACTGGCAAGCTTTCTCACATAACTACATTAGCCGAATCTTAGACTCGAACCCACGCAGACAGAGGTGAGATGGCAGTGATCCGTAATGGACAGCGCTTTAGACCACTCGGTCCCCTAGTAAAGATGAGCTTGCCACCTTAGTGAAGAACATGGATGAAACATCTTCCAGATTTGACATGGAGATAAGCACCGAGAAGACAAAGCTGATGACAAATAGTTGCAAACAAATCTCAACCAAGATTTAAGT
The DNA here is from genome assembly GCA_030141615.1 of Unio pictorum. Lineage (NCBI taxonomy): Eukaryota > Metazoa > Mollusca > Bivalvia > Unionida > Unionidae > Unio > Unio pictorum. The sequence goes on along the minus strand of JARLTB010000219.1, from coordinate 7,831,190 downwards.
CAGAGGACAGGAACTGGAAACAGTGGGCCAATTTAAATATCTTTTCCATAATCACCGAATTGAGATCAAGAACAGAAATTTTGTCACGAGCAGCACAAACAACGGCAGCTATATCAAAGTTAAGACCCATCTGGAGAGGCAAGAATATCTGTTAGAAAACTAATATCAGACTATTGAAAGCACTAGTCATCTCGATCTTTATGTATTCATGTGAGACCTAGACCCTGAGTGACAGTAGAATTACAACGAAGAACCCAGGCACATGAGATGCTACAGAACCATCCTTGGCATCTCTTACATGGACCACATCACAAATGAAGAAGTGCATAACACCATCAGGCACAAAGTAGGCTATTATGAAGATCTCCTCACCACTGTCAAAAAGAGAAAACTGAAATGGTATGGCCATGTCACTAGAGCCAACAGTCTATCCACAACAGTACTGCAGGGCAGTGTCCAAGGTGGCAGAAGGAGAGGTAGACAGAGAAAAAAGTGGACTGACAACATCACATAATGGACCAGGACAAGTTTTGCGGAGACACAGGCATTGGCACATGATCGAGACAAGTGGATGGAATTGGTCAGATGTTCAGCAGTACAGTGCCTCAACAACCACACTAAGTCTAGAAATTGATGATGATGATGTCAGTCCAAAACATGTTACAAAAGAAATCAGCTTTGTGCACAAGTATCTGATGCAAACTTGACACAGAATGGGTCCAAACATGAAATATTGTTATGAGTGAAGATAGCAGATTCAAGAACCTTCTTATGTAAAACCTTTTTTATAAATATGTAATAAAACACGTTTTATATATTAAATCGAGAAATTATGGTTTCACATAGCCAGAACTATTTTATGATATTCATATTTAACATGAAAATTAAAGTAGACATGATTTTAATGTAGAGAAATTTTTGTGCTCGCTGATCTGTCCCAAATCGATATGAGTTAGACTTTTGATAATGTCAACATTTTGTGACAATTTCATCTTGTAAGATGATGTTACCGATGCCCAGGTCAAGGCTACAGCTTTATTGGTAACATCGTCACAGCAAAGTGATGACACCAGCATATATTTCTATAAGCATGGAATTACTTTCCGACAAAAACTGGTGTTAACTTACGAAAGAGTGGGGCCCCGAGTGGCCGAGTGGTCTAAAGCGCTGTCCGTTACGGATCACTACCATCTCACCTCTGTCTGCGTGGGTTCGAGTCTAACATTCGGCTAAGGTAGTTATGTGAGAAAGCTTTCCAGTAGCTTCTCGTGGGTCGGTGGTTCTTTCCGGGGGTTTTCCAGGTTCTTCCTCCACCATTAATACTGGCCGTCATGTATAGCCTATATTGTGCTTAAAAATTGCGTTAAACCATTTTAAAAAAAAAAAACATACGAAAGAAGTATTTTCAGTGTCTGATGATTTCCACAATGCACGGTAGACAGTATATAATGAGAAAACATAAAGTTGGTCTTTTTTTTACGTGTTTCCATGATGTAATTACCTTACAACTCTTGTGGCCAATTAGGAAATAATCGAGTTTGATTGGAATGCATGACTAGTGTTTTCTTTAAATAGAGGTTTGAATGATATTAGTTACTTGGTACAAAGACAGTGAAAATTGCAGAGATGCTTGAAATTCTTCTTTCAAAAATATAAGTTAACACCATTTATCCAGAGAGAAAAAATGAATGTTCATCGAAATATCTGCTGTGTCTTTGCTTTGGCATGACACTATCAATAAAGCTGTGCAGTGTTGAAATAACGATGACCTGATGATGTGTAGAACCATTCGTCTAGCTAGACTAAATATCACACAAGTTTTGGCTCTTACGTTTCTACACAAGTTTTGACTCTTTAAGTCCCTGCACAAGTTTTGGCTCAACTCCCTATACAAAGTTCTGGCTCTTAACACCCAATACAAGTTTTGGCTCTTAACTCCCTCTACAAGTTTTGGCTCTCAAGTCCCTATACAAGTTTTGGTTCTAAACTCCCTATACAAGTTTTGGCTCTTAACTTCCTATACAAGTTTTGGCTCTTAAGTCCCTTCACAAGTTTTGGCTTTTAACTTCCTATACAAGTTTTGGCTCTTAACTCCCTATACAAGTTTTGGCTCTTAACTCCCTATACAAGTTTTGGATCTTAACTCCCTATACAAGTTTTGGCTCTTAAGCCCTTTCACAAGTATTCCCATATTATATCCCACATATTAATAGATGTGTGAGAGCTCATTTAAAAACAGAACCTCCCCACATTAAAATTGCACCTATATCACTAACAAATATTAATAAAAATTCAATAAAGAAATGGTGAGTTACATGCCAAACTTCAGTTTCTTGAGTTACGGACGTATCTCTTATAGCTAAGGAACCAAATGTGGATAAGTGTACAGTGCTGAATAAAGGGATGACAGGGATGAGAATATGTTGCAATTCATTCAACCTAGGCTCAGTTGCTTATGGGTTTTTTGGGTGGGTGGGTGGGTGGGGGTGTTTTATTTCGTGGAGGGGGTATTTGCTTGGGGGGGGGGGTCATGAGCTCTGATAGAGATTTTCGTTTAAGGGTTATCAACATAAAATTGTAGACAAGCATGTTGAACCCTTGTGATGAAAGAAGGTATAATATATATTATAAGACTTCGACCGCTCCAGTGGCCTTGTGGTTAGAGGGTCTGCCTCGGAAGCGGGAGGTCGTGGGTTTGAACCCCAGCAGTCATACCAATTTTGTTGTGTGTTTAAATGGCACTAACAGCTACCACGCTAGACACTCAGCATGAAGAGGTTAGTGTTAGGACTGGTCGGACTGGTGTCAGGACAATTTGACTGGGTGGGGCACGATGCTACATGTCTGTGGCATGATGCCCCAGTACTAGATATCACTATAAACTGCCACGCTGCGGACATCGTAGTGATAAGACTATAAAATTGTTCAAGCTACATTAAAAATCCTACACACACACACACACACACACACACACACACACACACACAGCCTTTCAAGGCGCTCATTTGACTTATGGCACCATAGTTGATTGTAGATAACGTGTACCCAATGCCAGCAACATAGTCTGGACACAACTCTGCCATTGAAAAATGTGTTAGCACATCAAGGTATACGTCTTTGATTTTGGAAGCTGCCATGTATCTGCATGCTAGATTCATATATAGAAGTTTTGAATCAAGCTCAAACAAGGTGACATTTAAAAAATATTCTGTCATGTAAATATGTTTGCGTATAATTTTAAGCAAATAGGATACACCCTTATCAGCCACACCATGTGCACACATATTTTGATAGACTCAGAATTTCCACACCATATGCAAAGACAGATTTTGATAGACCCAGAATTTCCACACCATATGCAAAGACAGACTTTGATAGACCCAGAATTTCCACACCATATGCAAAGACCGATTTTGATAGACCCAGAATTTCCACACCATATGCAAAGACAGATTTTGATAGACCCAGAATTTCCACACCATATGCAAAGACAAGATTTTGATAGACCCAGAATTTCCATACCATATGCAAAGACAGATTTTGATAGACCCTAAACTTCTACAGTTTGCAAAGACATTCTACACAGTATGAAAAGACAGATTTTAAAAGACCCTGATCTTTCACACAGTATAGATAGACAGATTTTAAAAGACCCTGATCTTTCACACAGTATAGATAGATAGATTTAAAAAGACCCTGATCTTTCACACAGTATAGATAGACAGATTTTAATAGATTCAAATCTGCCACAAAGTTTGCAAAGACTGATTTTGATAGACTCTGAACTTCCACGCAGTATGCAAGGATTTTAATCGGTGCAGTTTGCAATTTGGCATACACTGTACACAGATAAATAGAGCTAGTTTCTAATTATATATGTATCAATTGATAACTGCTTTTGATCCCTACATCTTTGTAGAAATATTGGCAACTCCACGAGATATTGGTTGTATTGGTTTTGGCAACAGCACCACACAACAGTGCACCACTCCTCCTTCTTGAACAAACACTTTGATGGGAGTGTCCAAAATTCTAAATAGTTTGGGGAAAAAAGAAGACACATGGGCACCATCATTAAAGAGATCTGTCTAAAAGCATCAGCTTGTTATTGATTAAAATTATCATTATTTCTCAAACAGTTTAACTCTTTTCTCTTAGGTAAAGTTGTTTTTTGTTGTCTGGTAGCAGTGACTGGTAATATGTTTTTTGTCAGGAATGGGTCTTGGTGGCAAGGAAAAGATACAGACTAGTTCTAATCACCCAGATGTTGTTTTCTTTTTACAGTAGACATGCTTTTGATGTCTGCTTGTCATTTGAAGATACTAAATGCAGACCCCATATCGCGTAAAACCATTTAGATACAAATCTGTATCTATATGTACTTAAACTGTACAGAATGATTATTTTTAATGTGGCCAAACAACTTGGCAGACATAATATTCTAAAATGAAGATTGCTCAGTGACAGTCTGTCTCTTGACAGATTTATGCAGGTAAGTGAAATATTTCATAGAAAATAAATTGTCTTGATTAAAGATGGAAATCCTTCAGCTGATGTGTACGGGGGTGGGAGACAATGTTATTTCTTTACCAGATGTAGGTTCACGTCTCATCCACATTCTTCTGGACAATATGTACGTACGGTATCAAGTGCTTGTAATTGATAACACAATTTACCATATAGCAGTATAGTTTATAACCTTGATATATTGGGGCTTCTTAAGGAAGACAGTAAACCTGAATCCCAATTTTGAAAAAAATCACTCGAAAAAAAAAACTTGTTTTTCCTCAACTTATAGTTATGCAGAATTCCTAGATTATCACGTGTCTAAAAAAAAAATACGGTACACACAGTTGATATAATGGTCTAGACGAGTTTAAAGACCCAAAATCAAATACGATGCTTGGAGTACATCTATATCATTAGCCACCATGTGGAAACCCTGTTTTTAACTTCTTTAGAACAGCGGAGTCGATTTCGATCAAACTATGTTGGAGATTCAGATATGACATAATAAAAATTCTGATTCTCCTAGCATTGATTTGGCTTCCATAGCAACCATCGTAAAAACTTCATATCAGCTGGGTCACTTTCAGTCTGACATGGTAGGAAGATTTGTTAGAACATGCTGTATCAAAATATTTTCTTTTGATTTCTTTAAAAACCAGGTGAACAATTATTTTCAACTTCTCCTTTAGAATGGCTGAGGGAGTTGCGATGGTACGATTCCTGGTAAGGAAATGCTCTGTCAAAACTATGTTTAGAATGCCTCGCCCCCCCCCCCCCCCAATCCCCCAGCATTATTTTGGTTTCTATATCAAACTTATGGACAACATACTTTATATAGCTTCTGCAAAATGGCAAAGTTTTGATCAGATTTGATAAAACTGTTTCTTAGGAACGGTGTTTTCGAAGTCATGTGTGGGTTGTCTCCCCTATTTATGTTTGTGATCATTAACAAGCACGTGGAAGACATTTTGAGTCCTCTCAAACAGCCGAGCTGATGTTAATGAGTATGGTAGGATTTGTGCTTCTTTATAAGGAAATGTTTCCTCAAAGGTATGATACGTCCAACTCCGATAGAAATGGCACGAATTTCATCAGAACTTTATGGAAACCTATTTGTAATTTCTTCCGAACGGCCTGGACAATTTTCGTTGCATATTTGTTCAAGATATCCTCATTCATTGCTTTGTCTGGGATTGCTTCCATAGCAGTGATGTGGCTTCCAAAGCAACCAGATTTTAAAAAAAATAAACTAGTAATGTATATCGTGTATCAGATTAGCCTATTGTTTCATATATTTTGAAACAAAACTTTATTGTGAAAACTGCCTTGCCATATCAGACCAATTATGAAATGCAGATTCCCAGCCTCAGCTATCTTTAACATTCATAGAAAAGGTGCCAGTGCACCATCTAGTCCGACTGAAGTTACTTTAAGTAGAAAGAAAGTTGAGCAACATGTAAAAAAAAAAAAAGCCTATTTCAGACGATAACTGCTGCCAGAGACCACCAGACTTGCAATACCGTGCTCAGATTGCACAGGATTAAGAATTGTATAGTGGTATTACCACTCGTGAGGGAAACTGATTATTGGTGGAAGGTGTTTTCTGTCAATACATAACCCACTGCTCCACCAGCTTCTAACAAATTGCTTGAAATTGTCCTGTCATAGCTGTTTTTAAATCTGTGGCGTCAGCATTGCATTAGCTCTTAAGACAGATTTATCCAAGATGAGCGTTCGTTTTCCCACTTGGGTCTTTTGTTTTTATAATCCTCCTGCCTTGGCATGCTTGAGGATTATTTCAGATTACAACATTGAAACGTTTAGTTACCTACTGATATAGATACGTCATTTCAAGTCATTATTTGTTGAATATAACTAGCTACATTTGTTTTATGTTACATTTTGCTGCATGCTGGCTTAAGTTGAATCCATTTCGCATCATTAGCTACAAACTGATTTGACACATTATGTTAACCAGTGTACATTATGTTAACTAGTGTAATGACATGATATTGCAAAATGCCTGCTTTTCGGAACTCGTATGTTTCAAATTAAAAACATTTTGAAATAGTGCAACTGTGATGGCATGTGCATATTAACGGACACGGAGACGTAATTAAACTCGTTTTTCTTGTATATCCTAGCCTTTATGTGATGTATTACATATATTGCCAAATACACTTCCACGCAGCAACTCGCGTTCAACATAAAATACAGACATTAATTATGTTGATGGTATGCGTTTGAGTGAGGAAAATCTCATCTATATCACATGGTAAAGTGTCATGGTCGCTGTGGCAAGAAAGCCAAATGGTGTCTGCACAATAACATTAGTTATACATCACATACATAGGCCAAACTCTGGGATTGACTTGCATGCTGTGTTGGGAAGAAGATGTTGTTGTCCGATATAAGGATAATTGCTCATGAAAGAAGAAACATTCCTTCCTCACAATAACAGAAATAATATACCCAAACCAAACTTTGTGAGGGGCCCCGAGTGGCCGAGTGGTCTAAAGCGCTCTCCGTTACGGATCACTGCCGTCTCACCTCTGTCTGCGTGGGTTCGATTCTAAGATTCGGCTAATGTAGTTATGTGAGAAAGCTTGCCAGTAGCTTCTCGTGGGTCGGTGGTTCATTCCGGGGGTTTTCCCGGGTTCTTCCACGGGGCAAATAATCAAATTTAACGTTACTGTGACTGAAAGAAAAATTCCACAAACTAATAAAATATTTATATCACATACCTGGACCAGGGACACCGAGTGGTCTAAAGCGCTGTCCGTTACGATCACTGCCATCTCACCTCTGTCTGTGTGGGTTCGAGTCTCAGATTCAGCCAATGTGGGTATGTGAGAAAGCTTGAAAGTATCTTCTCGTAGCAGTAGTCGGTGGTTCTTTCAGGGGTTTTCCCCGGATTCTTCCTCCACCATTAATACTGGCCGCAATGTATAGCCTATTGTGTGCTGAAAAATGGCGTTAAACCCTACAACAACAACATACCTGGACCAAACTTTGTGGATATAATGTGCTTGGGGTACGAAAGAAGTTTGTCGATTCTGATGTCATAGTTCAAGGTGACAATAACAAAGAGGGAAAATTATGTAAGCAAAATAAGTATCAGATCTGCATATTAGACCTGTACCAAACTATATGGATCATTTGCACTTTGGGTAAGTAAGAAACCTATCAGTATTAGGCTCATAAAGTTGACGGTCAAGGTCACTGTGACTTAGAGAAGGAGAAAGGTTTATGCACAAAATTCAGGCATATACCTTTACTGGATAAAAAAAGAAGTCAAGAGATCAGATGTCAGGTTCATTGTGACACATTGCCTTTAGTTTTAGGTTTCTTACCGTGACCAATAGTTTATGCAGGGCTTGCATGTATGATAGAGGCATCCTATAATGGGCGGCAAAGCATTCAAAGGTCAAGGTCATTTTTTACTTAAATAAAATTGGTTCAACGTATTAACTTTTATTTTATAGAGTTACTTCCTGTATATAAAACCTACACCCAAATTTGAGAACACCCTAACATTAAGTGTACAAACGATGCATATTCTAGGGTCAAATTAGGTCACCGTTTCAAAACTTAGAACAACTTTGAAACAACTTCTTTATTTTAAAAAATCGACATAAATTTGCACCGTTTCTGAAAGAAAAGTCGGTGGCATAAAGCTCTTTAAACTTTATACAAGTGATATCAATCAACCATAAAATATGGCCTCCATGACGAAAAATACCACCAAAAAAATGTCCATTAAAGTATTTGGCCATCATTAAAAGATGGCAGCCTAGAATAAAAGACTTTCACTATTAGACACCTGATACTGCCTTGACATCAGTAATCGATGAAGGTACAGTGAAACAATTAATATATGTAATCAACAGTATAGGATGTTATTCTACAGAAAACATATTGGCTTAGATTTCTTCACCGTTTGCTCTTACATTTAGCTGTTTCCCAGATTTCAGTCAAGTGAGCGATCTCCACTTAACCCTCTTGTTTGCTTATCGAAATAACTGATTGGTCTTTGTTCCTTTGTTGTGTTTTTAGTGTTGAATAAAGAATCCTTGCACGAACAAATGTGAAGCAGATTGGACGTTAACACTTTTCGCTTTAAAGCCAGTTGTCAGTATATCAAATAAAATGTTTTGTATGTCAAGGTTGCTAAATGCCACCTTTCTGCACTAGCAGTTGCGTTTGATTATGCCTGCAAGTTAAGACTAAGAGAAAACATTCATGGAATTATTTCAATTCTAAGCATCATTTTAAATCCATTACGCTAGTGTCCATATAGCTGATACTTTTCGCTGACTAAAATTAAACATTTTAGAACTTGTTCCTGGTAATATGAAATAGTAAACAATAATTTATATTTAAAATCAAAAGATATCTCTCTCTCTCTCTCTCTCTCTCTCTCTCTCTCTCTCTCTCTCTCTCTCTCTCTCTCTCTCTGTACCCCAAAAGCGTACCTCTTACGGTAATTTTCGTCAAAGGCAGTAAACACGACAATTTCCGATTACCGTACTTTTCATCAATTACAGTAAACTCATTAAAGCGACATTGCATTGAAATAATTGGGGCTCTGAGAGAAAATTTAAGCGAACAACAATAGTACATGACAAATTATTGAACTTCCTTTTCTGACAGCAATTTCTTAGTAATGATTTTATATCTTGTTCGCGACAATATCGTTGTTAAGTAGTTACTTAATAATAATAAAAATCAGTTATTAACGTAGGAAACATGTATGTATTAGAAATATAAATTATTGTAAATAAAATTTAGATTTATATTTATGCATTCTCGTACGTGCTGGTTTGTCGACGGTATGACAGGGACGTTGGCTTCACTAAATGAAAAGTAATGGTCTTTACAAGGACAGATTGGCTACTTTGGCAAAGGGCTGATAACTAATTTTGTCGTTGTAACGATATATATCTGTATTTTCAATGAGCCTGGTGTTTTATAACGACAATGAAAAGTAAAACTGGGGCCGATTGAATTTAGAAAATAAAGATACAATACGATGTCATAGAGAATCAGATGCAAAAATATACGCGATTTGTGATAAGGAAACAAAAGATTAATAATGAAAATACTGTTTGTTCATTTGAAACCAGATGAAGCTTTGACCCAAAGTCTTTTAATGTTAACTTTCTGAGAATTGTTGGGATGATTGCTTGATGCTTAATAACTTGCAGTAGTGGGCAACACTAAACCTGTCAACTTTTCTGAAAGCATTAGAGCCTGATAATTTGTTCGAAATTGTCTCCTTTGATGTTCTTTTTGAGATATTGTTCGTATAATTTGGCTGGGCATATGTCTGTGTAGCTGGTTTCTAATTGAATCCTGTTATGGACCAGAAGATTAGACTTGGCGGGATCAAGAAGGTACTTGTATCTCAGGCAAACTTAAAAACTAATTTCTGAAAGATACAAATTGGGAATGGATGCCAGTCTGTCCACTGTAATCAAGATTAGGTTTGATCTTTGGGTCTCCAGCCCAAGATTACTATTCTGCCAATTTGTGTTGACTCACTAGAAACGTTCAAAGGTGTAATTTCAGGTCACCCAAATATTCATATCTAGCTCTTATATGTCTTCACGCCAACATGAAGAAATGTCTACTTCAATATAATCTACTTCTTTCGCCGTTTATATTTAGCGATCATTTTTTCTGGCATAGCAAGAATTTTTCACAACATTTATAAGGATTCAATCGTGATTGAAATGCTTTCTGGTCGTATTTAAAATCTTTTAGTTGCTGACTTGAATCGATAGCGCAGTTGGTTGACAGGTTGACAGCTTCGATGTATTCATGGAGAGAGCACTTTACCCCTATTTCCTGGCTATGGTATAGTCAGTAGTATGTTCAGTGTGCCGTTAAAACCGACATATTTTATGTTAACTTAGATCTCGTATCTGCATACAGCTTCACTACACTAGCCATGGGTTTCATTATTGCGATTAAACTAAATACTTAAACTGCATACTGTTACATGACACTAGTCATGGGTTTTCTAAGTGTACTCTGTGTACTGTTACATGACACTAGCCATGGGTTTTCTAAGTGTACTCTGTGTACTGTTATATGACACTAGCAATGGGTTTTCTAAGTGTGCTCTATCTGCATATTATTACATGACACTAGTCATATATTTTATTAGTGTGATCTGTATGCATACTGCTACATTACACTAGCCATATGTTTTATTAGTGTGATCTGTCTGCATACTGCTACATTACACTAGCCATGTTTTATTAATTTGCTGCCTGCATACTGCTACATTTGACTAGTCATATGTTTTATTAGTGTGATCTGTCTGCATACTGCTACATTACACTAGCCATATGTTTTATTAATTTGCTGCCTGCATACTACTACGTTACACTAGCCATGTTTTATTAGTGTGATCTGTTTGCATACTGCTACATTTCACTAGCCATAGGTTTTATTAATTTGCTCTGTATGCATACTGCTACATTACACTAGATATAGGTTTTATTAGTGTGATCTGTATGCATACTACTACATTACACTAGCCATATGTTTTATTAGTATGATCTGTATGCATACTGCTACATTTCACTAGCCATTGGTTTTATTAACTTGCTCTGTCTGTATGCATGCTGCTACATTACACTTGTGTTATAAGTATGATGTCACCCTAAGTGCTGTATCAGATTCCAGCTTGTTAGCAGAGACATTTGGCCAGAACATTAGGACCGCTCCGGTGGCCTAGTGGTTAGAGCGTCCGCCGCGGAAGCGGGAGGTCGTGGGTTCGATCCCCGGCCGAGTCATACCAAAGACTTACAAAAATGGTACTTGACGTTCAGCATTAAGAGGTTAGTGTTAGGACTGGTCGGCCTGGTGTCAGGATAATGTGACTGGGTGGGACATCATGCTACATGTCTGCGGCATGATGCCCCAGTGGTAGACATCACTATAAACTGCCTCACTGTAGACATTGTAGCGATATGACTGAAAGATTGTTAAAGCTACGTTAAAAATCCTAATCAAACAAACAAACCAGAACATTAGTCCCAGCATTATGGATAGTTGATACCATAGACTGTCAACACCTCCAGCCTCTACTTATCTTCCCAGGGCTATCTGAGCTTGGACTTCTTCTTGACTTATGATAAGACACACATGTTAAATTAATTATAATCCATTGTCTGTAACCCTTTCTAAAACAAGAGCAGAGTGCTAGAACAGGCAGTTAAAGTTATGGGCTTGGTACTGTAAGGAACACTGGAATAGTTTGTTTCTAGTTTTTGTGAAAGATTTTAGCTTGATTTTACATAAAGTTTTAGGAACCTTACTTGGTGTTTGTGTGTCCTTTGGAACCCGAATGTAACAACTTGCCATATGTTTTATTAGTGAGGTCACTAGCCATAGGTTGTACTAGTGTGCTCTCTCTGCATACTGCTGCATTACACTTATGATATGATACACTCACTATAAAACTGATATCGTATCTGTCTTCATGCCACAGTAGTTGCTAGATCTCTGTGTGTGTGTGTGTGTGTGTGTGTGTGTGTGTGTGTGCTACATCCCATGTCATTTAAATGTATGATATTATTTTTCTTAGCCTTTTAATACTGTCTTAGCTTTGTGTTATTTCAAAAAAGAAGTCCCACCTGTGACAGCTCGTTGTTATGTTACACCCCAGTCCATACTCGCGCGTTGTCACATCGGATAATTCAGTTATGATTTCCCATTTCGTTCCTTTTTTTTACCAGTCACCATATGCCTTGTAACTCTTACACATCTCCTGCAACTAATTCGCATTACAATGTTTTCATATCCACTATCATACATCGTACAGTTTTATCTCGTCAATCTACCTGCCTATCGCATGTCATAGTTAAGTCATCGGATGATTACTGACTCAATTTCACCAGTTATTAAAGTTGAATGTGTAATGACCGTCTGACACGTCATCAAAACCCCGTGATAGTAAACATTACAAAATGGTATGATATTCATCACATCATCGGTAATTGTTATATCTTATCAGTCATGGCATAGATCAACTCTCACTGTGAAGCCTTTCAAGTTAGTCTCAAGTTCGCTGCCAAGTATAACACTTCGTAAGTCAATTTTCAGCGCACTGCTTGCTCTAATATCCCTCCCAGTGTCTTTAGATAAATTGCTACATTTCAACAGCCTGCAGATAATGCCAGATCATACCTCAGTTCTTTGAATATATTGTAACACTTCGAATGAAAGCATTCTAAAACAACTCGTCCAAGTTCTCACAGCTGATAGCAAATAGATTGGCTGTCTTCTTGGTGTCAAACATCATCAGTCAGTTGTTTAATATACCCTCCTTATCGTCATGCATATATATATATATATATATATATATATATATATATATATATATATATATATATATGATCGGCCGATATTTACACCGTCTTTTTATTTTTCAATTCTAGTGGCTGCTGCATCTGAAAAGTCACTTGTGAAATTCCTGACTTGTCATCGAGGTTTCTGAATTATTTGAAGTCGTATTGCCCTGATTTACACTTTCATCTTTACCATAGCCGTTTATTACATACCATGTCATTCGTAATCGGAATGTCGCTTTGATAATGACTTTTTATACTTTTAAACCCTTTGCGTTCACAACTTAGGTCTCCACTGTAACTAGTCACGATGTCTTCAGCTTAGTTTTGGCTGCCCTACCACATGGTTCTAGTCATCAGATCCGCTGATATTTCAAATCTTTTATCGGATCACCACTCTTGCATCGTACATGATAATCAATACTCAGAGCCAGCTTATTCTACGATTTCGCTAGAGATATATCTATAAAGTTAATTAATCGCCTGTCTTTACATACCAGATTGATTCTGAAATAAGAGTAGTCTTCGACTAAATTGGATCTGAACCAAGTGTTCTTGCAATCCAAAGCCGAAGCATCTATCACCTTGAATTTGTTGCAGAGGTGATTACAACGTTAGTGCCAAGTGATTCTTTTGTAGGTTAACCCACTGTTTTTTAATAGTCCACAGTAATTAAATTGTTATCCAGATTTTTAAAGCAACCACTACAATAGCAGAGGGTGGCCGAATCATCATTGGTGCTGTTTGTTTGTTTGTACGTTCGTACACCCCTCCAGAAACAAACTAAACACGAGAGCATGGAATCCACTGGATTGGAACCATGATATTTTCGACACTTTTTCATGTAGTTAATATATGGCCTGAATAGATTGTCAATTACAAAAAAAAATTAATGTACACGTTTTTTGAGCTTTTGGGACTTTTAGCACTTTTAGGCAAACAACGATCTGGGTTTGACGAATTAAATTTGGTAAGTATATTTGTTATCGTATATATAGATGACTTGATTAAACTTTCAGGTCTTTGCAGAAAATTTTCTATCGTTTTAATACATCTTTTAACTTTTTGGATTTTAGCACAAAAAAGAACATGTAAGTTAGGCACATGGAATTTGGAATGCATGTATGCATAAATAATGACCTGATTGTATTGTAATGCAATTACAGCTTGCAGTTTGTCAGGGTTTTTTTTATGTTGTTTTTATTTTGCACAGCTTCGAATTTGTGTGGACAAGTACTTTTGGGCCGCTAGTGGTGTCATACATGTTGTTCTAAAAGAAAAACATTGCCCAGATGAGTTTATGGGATGCCCTGTTGTCCGTGCTCAGTCCGTCCGTTATTACATGATTGTTATCGTTCCTCCTGCTAAACTCTAAACTATTTTTTATGGTGCCGATCTAAAATCCAAATATGGCCACCACAGAAGCCATTTGGGAAATCTTGTTATCGCTACGCTTCCTGAACAAAAAACCATATTGCCGTGGAGTTTTCACCAAAAAACGTTTTATGTCTAGCTGGTACAAAATGAAAATGGTACGGCCTACACATCTATTATAGTTACATTGAAATCAAGTCATTGTTTCTTCTGAATGGATGGTCCTGTAGTCATGAACTGTTTACCAAAATAATTCGTATGGTGTCTGGTTGGTCATAAAAGAAAATGGGGCTGTTAAGACACTCAGTATGGCCGCCATAAATTGCCATTTTGAAATTTTTTTATTGCGGTTTCTTTTAAATGGATCGCCATATCAATTTACGGTTTTCGCTGAATGCCTTTTTATAACGTATAGTTGGTCTTAAACTGAAAATAGTGCCGATGTACCAATATTTCAGCCACAATGTCCGTCTTAAAAATAATGTTATCGCTACTTTTTTTAGATTGCTGTTTATGCCGATAGTGTGCTTTCACCAACAGTTGTATTAGATCTAGTTTCTTCTTAATTGAAATGGTGCACATCTGGTATATAATATGGCCACCGTGGCAGCCATCTTCAAAACCATTACTCCCCAAAACGGAAACCTATCAAACTGGGTGAAATTGGTGCGAGTCTGACATCTAATATGTGTAGCACAACAGCTGATTCGAAAAAAAAAATTTTGAATAAGAATATCATAGATGATTTCAACACTAAGCATTTAAAAGGATGAGATGGTCTTGAATTTCTAAAAATTCTTTTCAGCCATTAGAGTGTCACTTCCTTTGAGGGACACTTCTTTCTTTAATAGTTGATTATACTTCATGTTGGCATGTAGGAATGTATTTGTTTGGAGTTTGTTTTAACATAAAGCAGTGTTTTACTGCTGAATTATTTTTTATAGGTTTGGGATGGAGTTCGCATGACCTGAATCACAGCCGAAACTTCCAAGATGTTTCTTGATTGTTCTGATGATCTGCATTTATTTGTATGTTTGGGCTCTACTCAATGTACAAACATGCCATTTGAACTTGAGTATAGAACAATTGGAGTATTTTTGTTTTTAAAATGATATGAAAGTTCTAGAGACTCGATGATGCATTAGAGTAATTATTAAATCGAGAGATTTGGTGCTTGATTCTCGAAAGTTTTTCATACAGTCAAATGTACGCGTAGACACCAAACATATCTTATTATTTCAATTTTTCGTCAGCTCCATTTTGTACAGGGTTATGTTCCTTGACAGTCAATGTTATATCTTCGCAGGGGATGGTGTTTTTAGTCGGCACAGCTCACCTATAGTGATACAGTTCTCATACACGATGTGCATTCAGTGCGTCATAACTCTGGATTACATTTATGCTCTTAATAGTTAACTTGAATCTTCACTTGGCATGTTGCTTGTAATATGCCCAGGTCAAGATGCATTTAGTATATCCTGGTGCTGTTTCATTTGAACATTGTCTCATAGACTTAGCTGTGCATTTCTGTTTTATTTTGTCAGCGCCATTTTTGACTTTGTATCTTTACATCCGATATTGCTCATAACCAGCACAGCTCGCGAACCATTCAGCATTTTTTAATGTTATTTAACTTTATAACTTGACTTGCTGCTTTGAACCAGCATAACTCACGAACCATTCAGTATAGTCTGATGCATTTTAATATGAACATATACGTACTGATTACGTGCTTTCTAGAGGTTTTTTTCTCGTCAGCTTTGCCTATAAGTAAACACATTGTCAAGTATGTTCACCTGAAAATTTGAAATGTTGCATGCAGTCCATATAGCTTTGCAACCATTGATAATATTTAGATGAAATATGTTTTCACTTTCATCGTGATGTACTTTTACGATTGTTGGTTGTTATTTTGTTTGTTTGTTTGTATTTTGTTGGGGGGGTTTTTTGGGGTGGGGGGGCCGATCCTCAGTTTTAGGAAAGAGTTGGAACCTATGTCAATCAGCGTCGTATATTTCCACAGGATATTGCTTGTAATTAGCATACCGTATATTCTAATGCAATTTGATATGAACATTGTTTCGTAGACCGAACTGTGTATTGCATGTGTTTAGTCTAGTCGACATCATTTTGGCCCGAGCTATGCCCCCTGTAGATAAGCTTGGATGATATGGCATTTTGGGGGGTCTTGATAAACCCATTGATTGTCAAGATGAGTCATTTGACGATGTGAATTTTAGGTATTCCACGTCATCATTCAGAGGATCCCTGAATGTCCATTTTGTGTCAAAATTTTGTATAAATGGACAAGATTGACATGTTTAAGGCTCTGTGGAGCAAATCCACCAACAGTTATATTGCCACATCAGTCTCTGCCTTTTGACGCAGCAGTTGAGTTTAGAATGTTTTCTTCCATAAAATGTACTACACTATTTCTGAAAAGATGTATTTCATCCGTGAGGCTTGGAACAATTTGAATGCTTGTCAGGTTGTAATCTTAAGATAGGACTTCCGAATCCTAGCAATTTGTTATTACTACATCGACGAAAACCCCAGGGATCCAGAAAGAACACAATGAATGGATATGTCATCGGTGTGACAGAATCCCTGGCTTTGTTCATTGCTGTTGTCATGGAGTTGAAATATTGTTTCAATTTGCTGGAAGATTGGGGTCTCAAATGGTTTGATTTAAAAACCAGAAACACCCTAATTAATGGTAATGTCTTTATTGTGACAGCGTCCCAATATTTGTTCGGCACTGGCATCCCTGTAGTATATTATTGTGCCACTTTGCAGGAAACTAAATAGTCACTGATGGCATGGTTACTATAATTTGGACCAGTTGGCTTCATTGATTTATTTATTTCCAGCAAACAATGGTTGTCCGGGGAGGGAAAATGTCTGTATTTAAGATGCTGACAGTTTTACACGACCGGTGGTGGCTACTGAATGCAGGCGAAACGGAGTAATACATTTTCACAAGTTGACAAAAATGAAAAGTGCAACTTTTTAGATCGTAATGAAACAGCGCGTGCTTGTAAATAACGTATTGTAATAAAATAGAGCATACTTGTAAATAACATTGTAATAAAATAGAGCATGCGTGTTAACGTATTGTAATAAAACAGAGCATGCTTGTAAATAACGTTATGAGTATTAGTACGTTTGGTTTTAAACCATTTTGGCTACACATACAGGCAAAACTTGCTTTGATCAAAATTTATATCCATGCCGACTATCGTGCATTTATTTTGAGTTCTGCGGACAACGCTAAAGATATTTGTCATGTTGGAATGAGTAAATATCGGATAATAATGTATTTGGACAGAGTATTGAATTACATATAAAAGAGACGTGATGCAATATAGCTTATTGTTTTCTTGTATGCACATATCTAGAATAATGGACTTAATGAAACAGGTTCATATAAAACGGTTCTCGAGTTAAACTCGACAAGAACTCATCATGCATTTAAGACATGTTCTGAAAATAAAATACATGTACAAATATAAACAGTAAATGGTCCAAACGGACGTGACAACCAGCATGTCATTTATGTAAATCAAATGAAGTGGAATCAAAATAGAATGTCTCACGTCCCCGTGGAATAAGGAGTGAAATACATTTTGGATCACCCTGACTGTTACGACGAGTTTCTGTGAAAAGTTTCGGAAACTACCTTGTCGTTTGACAAAATTGTGGAGCTGTCATCTTTATAAAATAAAATAAACAATTGAAGCATTTCTTGATAAGATATTTCTGTATATCGTTTTATAGGTAATCAATTGGCGTAGAATTGTAATAAACGTTGTGCATGTATCAGCATATCTTAAATTTAAATTTGAAAATTGGGATTTATATTATACCGGGTTTATAACGATTGACTGTAGTGTGAAAACTACAATAAAATCAAAAAGGAATATTCCTAACATTCTGGGAAAGAAAGCTCTTTTATTTCACCTCCCTTACACACATTTAAGACCATTAGCGCCATTTTGATGTTATGATTGAGATTTTCTTTTTTAAATTTCAAAGATTGTTTTCTTAGTTGTTTCATCAATAATTGTTCCTCGCGTGTGTGCATGCGCATAAGGGCAAAGGAAAGACCATTATCTTGCAATGAAATTACCGTATTAACTTATCATAACATGTTGATTTATTGGATTTTAAAAAAAAATAGTAAATCAAAGCTACAGTGTATTCATCCTGATTGTATCCTTCCTTTCGGTAACATGTTGGAATGTCATGAGTTATCTTAGTGGTTTTCACCTTTATATTTGTTTTCTTCTTTCTTTTTTTCTGTCCTTTGTTTTGTGCTTCCGACAATCTAGGTTGGTATATCTGTTTCTATATAGCGTACTACGTGAGATTAGCGCTTAGAGGAAAATTGCATATACCTTTATACTCCTATAATAACCACAGAGTACATGCATGTGTCAAAATCTACAGAGATTTAGCAAGTTTTAAGTGGGGACAATGTCAGCAATTCTTGCTCAAGGTCCAGGACTGTTTTTGCTTCTCAAAAGATGGATAATTCGTACTTCTTAATCCATGTTATTGACCCAGTCCAATTTTTAATTTAAATTCTCGTTCTTATATACAGCTCTGTAGCTGAATGATAACAGGAAGAGTTAACGCTTTAAAGCAGGAGTCTCAAACACGCTTTTTCCCAGATGTCACTTCACCAAGGTTTTTAGTGTCATGATGTTATGATCAGGATTTATTATTATGCTCTTCGAAAATGGCTTCAACTTCTAATAAAAGAAAACTCCTGGAAGAAAAGAGAGTTCTCCAGGATAAGTGGGAGAACATGTACTTTGTCACCGAGGTCTAAGGTAAAGTTCAATGTTTAATTTGCCTTCAAATAATAGCTGTGATAAAAGAGTATAATATTCGTTGCTATTACGTACCGATGCACAGTGAGACGTATGATGTTATCACTGGAAAATGAGAGAGGAAAAAGTGCTGAAACGGAAAACAGCATTTGCCAAGCAAACAAATTTCTTTTCCACGATTAACAAGTCAAGTGAAGATACAGTAAAGACAAGTTTTTTAATAAGTGAAATGATTGGTGAGACATCGAAGCCTTTTTCAGAAGGTCTTTTTGTTAAAGAGTGTCTTGATAAAGCAAGTGAAAAAAAAATTGTCCTGGTAAAAAGAACCTATTTCAAGGCATACGCTTGTCCGCTAATACTGTTGCAAACAGAATTACTGAGTCAGCGGGTAATGTGATTCAAAAGTCACACGAAATTGAAACATTGATGTACTGGTTGGGCAAAACTTTGCTAAAAAAAATAGACTTAAATTGAACGTGTATTTTCACTGATATTGTTAATTTTAACTTGACAGTAAAATACAAGTCCAGCGTATAATCACTATTATCGTGTATAATGAAAATGTTTACATTTTTTATATTTTACTAGATGCTTGCTTAATAATGACAAATATATGTGTGATGCGGCCCTTGAGCTATCGAATTGTCCTCATGCGGCTCTCAGGGTGGTTTGAGTTTTAGACTCCTGCTTTAAAGTATATTTGGCGCCCAGCAGACATATATATATATATATATATATATATATATATATATATATATATATATATATATATATATATATATATATATATATATATATATATATAATGCTAGAAGGCACAACATGAAACACTTGTATCTTTGTATATGATCCAGTATGAATCTTTCCTCAAAATAGGCTAATTTTGTTAAGGGATAGAGCTTGTTTTGAAAGATAGAAATGTAAAAAAAAAGCTATCTATCTTATGACTTAAACTCGAAAAATGAGTTCCTCGAGTAGAATGTTTTAATGTCGACTGTGATGAATTTACATTTAATTAGATACTTCTCTTTGAACGGGTCACTTTGGAGAGGAACTACGTCTAGAAAAAAGTACTGTAAATTCCTCTGTCTATACTTTTCTTAGGAAGACCACCCAAGAAGGTTAAACTTTCAAATGATGGCTGGAAGATATTAAGCATGAACAGTACCACGGTTACACATATCTCTTTATATACGTTTTGTCAAAGCAAGACATAGTAACCCTACGTGTGGTAATTATATACCCGCATTGTTCATTATGTTTAAATTTAAACTGCTGGGATAAATTTCAGATATATTTTGTTCCTCAAGAACTTTCGTTGGGGTTACTGACAGCTTCCTGAACTGAAAGCGAGAGCACACTACTTAAACTGAAACACACCCGATATTTTTCCTGTTTATCCCCATTCTTTGCTTATTGAAACCAAAAAGAATGTAACCCCCCCCCCCCAAAAAAAAAAAATATCTTGCCTGATACTTGTTAAGCATTCGACCAAGCAACCCCACCATTTTCAGAACCATCCATATGCCTCCAAGCAACTTTATTTCTGTCCATTAATGTACTTTGCCCCTACTTTGAAACATATTAAGCAAATTTAGAGAACGGAATGAAACTTTGATCCGATCTAGTGGCTGCCGTTTAAGATCAAATTTACTCAGAGATGATCGTTGCATAACCAGATTCATCGTCGAATCTTTCGAACCAGTTTTAACTGTGGCATTGAACAGAAAGCTCCTTCATTTGAAACCTTGTTGTTATTTCTGTTGGGATAATCAGCGTATTTTTTTCATAATTTATGTAAACGGTGGAGGGGGGGGGGCTTCTTTGTAATCAGTATTACATTTTTTTGTTACGGTACGTAGGTGTGACATCGTAGTTTTCCTGTGTAGTCAAATAATTATTTTTTTAATCCGCTCCGTTTGAGAAGACACTATTTTAATCTCTTAGTCGCTTGGTAGGGCTAGCTCGATTGATCGGTAAGTGGTAAAGATAGCACTGTAGGGCATTATCTCGTGTTTACTTGTCGTCTACATTGATTATATCAGGGAAGTCCTTTTTCAGAGCTGCTTTTCTTTCAGAACAATGTCAATCTATTGTGGGGGAGGTGGAATTGGGCGAAAGAAAGTCCAGTTGGATACACATCAAATTTGTTGGTCATGCACAAAATATATATAGAAGGACGGCTGATCGGTTTGTAGTGATATGGCGGGGAGAAATGACTTGTAAACGGAAGAAGAAAGATCGTTTTTCACATTAAAAGTGATTTCACCCCTCATAGAGAAGTTTAGCATCCCCCTTATGGCAATTAGCGATTCGCGTAATCCTCATGTGCAGCGTTTTGGTTCCTTTACTACTTTTGTGGAATCAACTACCGATTTGTTTCAGAGTCTAGTGACAGATCATTGACCAGGCACCATATATCAGGCTCCATTAACTGTGTACTGTACACAACATCAGTCATCGCGTCAATTGTACGTATTCGGGCAATGGCCACAATTCTTCAGATATGGGCCACCAGTCGAAACAGACAGATTCATGGTGTGAAATCGGAATATTGTAGACACGCCCCCTTCTTCAGCACTACTGCTTAATTCCTTTAGATCGAAACGCACCTCGGCAAATTTTTCTTTATTTATTTTTGTATTTACTTTTCTTTTTCGGGGAAGTGATTCTCATCACCTTCTAGAGTTGTTGATGAACAGTGCATGATTTTCTAGCAGTGCTGGGTTTGCAGGACGTGCACATCAACCTCTTTCACCGCTAGAACATAATAGAGTAGGACAGGGTCAGACGCCCTCCCCAAAAATACCTTGAAGGGAAGATAGGCGTTCCCGTCCTCTAGGAAAGGTGAATATAAGGGGCAGTCCTTGCACTCTTCGTGAGGAGGTACTGTAAATTAACACCACTATTAACCGGTCTTCCACTCACTGGGAAAAGATTCCAGTAAACCCAGTCCTTCCTCTTTTCGCGCTCGAAAACAGGACGATGACGTCTTATCTACATATTCCAATAGCAGTGGATGAGGAAGCGGTATATTCCATTGATAAGGCGGTAAATGAAGTCTCATTCCCCCGATTTACGTTCTAAACCTTTATGGTTCCGGGCTAAATAAGATCTCCAGTTGGGGAAGGCTCTGAGTGGGAGATGCTTCGAAGCCTGATATTATGTTGTTTCCGCATTTGGCTATGATCAAGGAGCTTTCAAAGGTTTGCCAAAAGTCAGGATTTTGCCAAGAAACTTAGAAAGTGGACAGGTTTCGACTTCTTCGTCAAGACCTCAAGTCTCAATGTCTAGCAATGTTACAAGTATTGCCTGGCCAATCACAAACACACACACACTCACACACACACACACGAACACAGATGAGTCTCAAGTGAGGATTCCGAGGGTTATTAAGCCTGCCGCCCAGTTAAAACATAAGAGGAATTGGAGTCTAAGGTGAGGTTGAATGTTGCCATTACCATGCGGACTTATTTTCGGCTTCCTCTTTCAAAATCTTGAAGAAATCTCAATCTCATGTCACTGTGCTTATTTATAGTGTTACGTGCTTAGGCTCGAATAAGCAGCAACACAGAAAAAGTAAAAACTAATAAGCTTGTATAACTTGAACAATGAATTTATTAAGTACAATTATTTTCATAAAATAAATAAACTTACGGTTTTAGAGAATAAAATCTAACATTAATCCAATATAGAATTCAGAATAATAATCCACTAATGGAATTGCAAGAGTCCTGATAAATAAATGTTCTAATAGTTCCAGGTTCGAATCTTGACGATGTAATCCAAAATGGCTGACAATGTCACGTGATGCAGTTCTTGTTTTATTGTCATCCAAATGAAATTATGAGCACATGTTTTCTCCTCCAAAAAAATAAATAAATCCACTTGCTTCAATGAATGTCCAGTACAAGGTAATTAAAATTATAACTCAAACAGAAAACACAACTTAACTTTAAAAAGCACAGATTCTACTCCTGTTAGCTTCCAAAACACAGCTATATATATGTAATTCCCTCGTAAACAAAATGGAATCGTGTGATTCTGTAAGGTCACAGAAAGAAGCTACCTTCAGCAAGTCACGTACTTAAAGAATGATCTAGAAGAAAAACCATCCCCAATAACTAAAAATATAAAGATGTCCTTGAAATTAACCAACTGTTTATCAATCTGAAGCAAGGTCAGATAATAAGGTAAACAGCTAGAGTCTAGGTCAGCCTGAATTTTCCAGAAAAATCTCCCAATTAATGAATATTAAACCGTAAATGACAAATTTGGATTTAACAATTAAAAAATAAATAATTTAAATCCAATAGCCGTAACAATAGCAGTTGTCATGACGTACACTTTGTCCATGGGTATGGTCATTTATGCTAAGTTACTCAACCTCCTCTGGGATGGTGTGCTGGATTTTCTTCGGTCTTGCTAAATCATAAGAAAAAACGTGCTTAAGGCCGCTGATCTGCGTCTCAGGATACGAAGGATAATCAGAATCGGTCCTTGGCTTCAGATCCTAATCCGTCGCAATCGACCAAGAAACAAGGCCTTCTTTTCAGGCGGATTGGTCAGGCATCACACGAGACGGATGGGTCAGTCTTTAGTAAAGGAGGTGCGCATTTGTCAACAAAAGGGTGTATTAGAGAGGGTATAAACCATCTGGTCACCAGTCTTCTACTTCCGAATTTTCAGTGCCCAAAAGTGCAGATAGCTTAAAATAATCATCTATACCCACGCATACCAAATTTCTGCAAGAGAAATCGCGCATAACTGAGACAGCGGAAAAGATCTGAACGAAATCAGGCTTGTCGAATGGACAGTCCCCATAGACTTTCATGATTAGTACTTTAACATCTTTAGCTTTTCTGCATTAAAAATATCTCTGTTTTACAGGATATTAAGTTTTCCCATTTCAAGCCCTATCGCTCGACCTGAACTCGACACCCAGGGATTTTACCAGACTTCATACTCACTTACCTTCAACTGCAGCAAAGAGTCCTTCTGGCAACATTTGTCCTGCTGTTGGTCCACGATGTAACAAATACTGCAGAAATAACAAAAACCATTCCTTTACATAGAGATGAACTTCATCGCTTACCTAGGGCTAGTTCGTGTGACTCCCCTCCCCCCCCCCCCCCCCCCCCGAGAGAATCCGCGTCTTTGTCAAGACATTTCAGGCCAGTTCTTCGTTGTCGGCCGACTTACCGTAGCTTCTGGGAACCTTGGACTCTGCGTCGGTACTTGGTTCCCTTGTGGAAGCTTCACTTACATTCGCTCTTTCTCCTTCTGGTGACCGTCTCATTTTTCCCTAGTATCATGTTTTCTGAACTTATAGTTAAATAGATCCAGGTAATTTCTTGATGTTCGTTTGAATGTCTCCGAACTAATATATATACCAACGCATAAGATTCAGGCTGTGTCACTAATCTAGAGCCAGAAATATGAACTTCTCCAGAAACTTTGGCCGCCGGAGGAAGCGCCCCTTCCACATCAACAATTTGTGAGGGTGGGGATGAATATACCCTATCAGGCGGCACTACATGATGATCTCAGACAAGACTTCATTATTTGCAACTATCAGACAACAAGAAAGGACACGTGTTTACTCTCTTTGCGTGGAGCTCTGGAACCTTCTGCATTGGAAGAGTCACAGACTATTACCTTCCGAGTTGGCCATATTCTGGGCAAGGAAAATTTTCGTGCAGTATATGCTGGACACGCAAGATGGTTCTCACCGTCTGGTCTCTGCATCAATCAGTAGCAGAGTCCCTATTCACGGTTCTGTGGGCCTAGTGGTTAGAGCGTCCGCCACGAATGTGGAAGGTGGCGGGCTCGAACCCTGGCGGAGTCATACCAAAAACGTTTAAAGAATGGCACTAACACTGCCTTGTTAGGCCCTTAGCAATAAGAGGTTCGATTTAAGACTGGCCGGCTTGGTGTCAGGATAATGTGACTGGGTGGGACCTCATGATACATAACTACGGCATGATCCCCAAGTGCTAGCCAGCACTATAAACTGCAACACTGCAGACATCGTCGCAAAATCACTGCAAAATTTTTAAAAGCTACGTAAAAGAGAGCTTATCGATCACTGAGATCGCCTTTCATTCATGAAAGCAGGGCTATCGCTAGCTCATGCACTAATTTATGTTGTTCATCACTGTAGAACATTATGATGGCTGCTTTCTGGCAGTCGCACACAATCTTCTTTTACTTTAGGTCCTTAATAAATCAAAACGAGTACATTTTCCCCTGGGTCCAGACGGTAACTCGAACCGCAGCCGTCTAACAGCAGCGGATTTGTGATTATTGTAAGGTGCGTAATATCATCTCATACTCCTTTGGAGGTCATCAGTCTCCCTCCTGACTCAAATTCAGCTAGACAATAGTGAGAGGTAGCGTCTATTTTTTGCCTTGATTCTTTTTTTTTACGGGGGAGGGGGTGTAAACTATTTTTAATTATGCAATACTTACCAGTAACCATCAATCAGACTGTACAGCATATGTGTACCGGTAAGAAAGGGTTGACTCTAAAGTATATAGGAGAATACCGTTTCTTCACATGTATGATGGAACATTGATTATTGGGTTGTTTGGGAATGTTTTAGCATGGTTTTATATTGAGTGTTATGCCATTCTGTATTTTCAGGTGCTTTCGGTAACAGGGGAGGTCGAGGTGGAGGTAGAGGCGGAGGAGGAGGAGGAAGTCATCAAAAGCCTGGAAAAGGAAGAGGCGAATGATTTTTTTTTTTTGCAAATATGTGAGTGTGCGTGTGCTTGTATGTTAGTTGAGAGTGTGATATTAAACTGTGTTTGTATCTCGAGCAGAGTGAATTCAGTACTTGAGAAGGTTCAGAAGCTAATTTTGTTTAAATCATGGATGCGTTACAATAATCTCATTCATCACCTACTGG
Organism: Unio pictorum; assembly: GCA_030141615.1. Taxonomy (NCBI): domain Eukaryota; kingdom Metazoa; phylum Mollusca; class Bivalvia; order Unionida; family Unionidae; genus Unio; species Unio pictorum. Next base: position 7,805,198 of record JARLTB010000219.1, on the reverse strand, counting down.
ATATGAACCCATGTAGAGGGATAGTTTAATTGTTTGAAATGGTATCTCCAGCCATCATAGATTTCATATAAAAGCATCTTTATAAACAAGTGCCTTTGTATTCTTTTCTCTAATGATTTACATCAAATTATATATTCTTTGAATATACATGTGTGTGTGTATATATATATATATATATATATATATATATATATATATATATATATATATATATATATATATATATATATATATATATATATATATATATATGTGTGTGTGTTGTGTGTGTGTGCGTACGTGCGTGTCTAATATAATAGATCACTTATTGTTCTGTTCGTTTATAGAGGAAGATAGCGTGCATGCGTTGTCGTGAATTTTAATCACCATTTTCGAACTTTACACCTTTCTTTCCTCGACTGTACAAATTCTTTGATTAAATAAACGAAATAGAGACAAAAGAAAAATGACACAGGATGGTCACAAATATAACCCACTTTTGATAAGACGTCATTAGAAAATAGATTAATTCGAGCTGAACGGAACATGAAGAATGCTTTTGGGTTTGTCACTTAAAACTTGATTATTTCTTCTCTTTTTTTTAAAGTATGTATGTATGAGGGGTATTTCAGAAATTAAGAATAGTACTGCGCTGTAGATTTCTGTATTGGTGATCATCACGTCATTGCGTCCCCTCAAATCATTTTCGATGCACATCTACACAATTTCACAGTGTGATTATCAAATTATACCATTTTGTATTAACGTTTTGGGTATGCTGTTCACACACTGGAAAGCTGCACTTCCATCAAAACGCTAGGTTTCAAATCGTCTATCACTCTGTGAATCCCGTGATTCAGCCAAAACATTTGGAACTAAGACTGTGCTATATGGAAGATGTGGGCAAAGTTTGGATACCGTGCTTTTAAGGAAGTATGTCAAGGAGGCAGATTAATGTGCCTGTGCAATTGTCATGGAGCTGGCGGGGCACGGTGCGCCGACGGGTGATTCGGTAGTGTTGGCCTTAAGGAACCCTTGGGAAGCATAACAATGTTCAGTGTCAGAAGCAGTCAGCCAAAAAAAATTATTGTCTCTTAAGTCTGGTTTTAAGTTAAAGTGTCAGTCATTGTTTCATTACCTGTGACAGATCTCATTCCGATATGGCTCTACTTACTCATTTTATATCTGACAAGTAGTTGTTTGCCAATTTCAACAGAAGTCGGTTTTTTGATCATCCGTTAACAAATTCGAGACGAATCTTGCACACACCTTACCCAGCTGCAGATATTTTTTCAATATACAGTATAAATAACACCCTACGAATTAATGTCCGTGATAATAGAAATATCTTACACTGTGTCACTAGCAACTTCATCCAGAACCCACTGCACAGCAGCCATTCATGATCATCAGTTGCATAAAAGTCAGCAAAACATGGGTTATCGTTCATGGATTCACCACCAACATGTGACAAAACCTTATCCATGTCGGCCTTGATATCATTCTCAGAGTACCCTACCAGCACTTTTATTTTACAATATGCTGTTTGCTCAGTAGCAGAAATGTTTCTCAAGCTCCTACTTTTTTGTTACCGGCATTTACCCGTTTAGTCACACTTGTATATATGCAAGCGTCCGGCTTGCTTTATTGCAACTGCAGATCATTTTAAAGAGTTATTTTGTTGATCTGTAGGCAATAATACATTTATTGACAGGTTCAGAAAACAAAAACGTTTTTTAAAAATATTTTTTTTAAACTTTCCCCTTGTACGTGTACATAGCATTTAATGATACCTATACATAGTCATGACTATAGGGTATGAGTTTGGAACTTACAGGTGAAATAAATAGAGATCTGAGCATGCATATATATATATATATATATATATATATATATATATATATATATATATATATATATATATATATATATATATATATATATATATATATATATATATATATGAATCAGAATGACTCGAGTCCACGTCCATGAAATAAAAACGGTTTAATCAATTTTATAAACGGTGAGAATACATTGCATGAGGAAGATACACTTCTTTTGAAATAAAATTTTTTACCGAATTTAAACACAATGTAATTGTTTAAATAACCGATCTGTTTCAATGACAATGATATAATCGGTTCATCATAGAAATGAGTGAACGCACGAAGTCATTGTCTTGTACAAATTCATAACCTGTTTCTAACCGGTTCACTCCCACTTCACTGCGGTTATTATTCTCTGTCCTTCACGCTTTTGTCTTTTTCCATCTCCCAAACTCTGTTTCGTCTCGCCTTATTTCGTCCCTCCAACTTTGTGTGCATATGTGGACGTGTGAGTACGTAGATCGTATATCTACGGTAGTCAGAGAAATTTAGTTAAATGCAATACTGAACACTTTCAACTACGCCAACGCCAGACAACACACCATTATTCAACGATTTAATATCTTAAATGATGGTCTCTGATGTTTATCCTTACAAATCGTACTTAAAATAACTATGAAAGGAGAGGGAAGAACCATAACTATCAAGCATAGTGACCTACAGGCAAAACTTTCCTGGACACGGATAGCTTTATCAAGATAATAATACATACCTTTGCAGCAGACCTGGCCAGGCCTAAACAAGAAGAGTGATGCAGATTCGACAGGACAAGACTCCTACCGACTAGGTAGGGCTTAAAAACAAACGTGTTACCGACTTGACAGGGCCTAAAAACAAGTCTCCTACCGACTTGGCAGGGTTTAAAAACAGAAAATTGTTACCAACTTGACAGGGCCTAAAAACAAGACTCCTACCGACTTGACAGGGCGTAAATACAAAACTACTTCAGACTTCCCAAATGGTAAACACAGATGACTGCCACCGACATCACGTTTCGTAAGAAAAAAAGACTGTTACAAACTTGGTAGGACGTAAAAGCAGAAGACTGCCAGAGCCTTGACAAAATGTAAAAACAAAAGACGGATACCGACTGGACGTGGCGTAAGTAAAAGATGACTGGTGCACACTTGGCAGGACATGAATACAATCTCATGTAGCAGCATTGGGTGGCAATACAACCGATTTATACCCTCTGTTGTCAACGTTCACTAAAATGTAGGAAAATGTTTCATTAATAATGCGATTACCATAGGAGAATCGACTTATCAGTAAATTATTTAACACTAGTGGTATATACAGCAATAGTATGTGTACCATGCGTTCCAATTTGATTACAATCAGATTTCCACTTTCCTAGGACTTTGTCAGATTCCAATGCGCTCTCGACGGTTCAGCGATCTGCATGACAAACACTTAGGCAGCACGAGAATCTCCTGAACTTCTATTAGGAGCATGGTGAATATTATTATGTGACCAGTTTGTCTTTCTTATTTTAATTTGTTCAATTATCTTTTCTGAAACATTCTATCACAACTCGTACTTGCTGATGGCTGATGTGACGAACTGTCTTTTGATCCCAGTCTTTTTTTCCTTTAGTCTGTTGGTTACACTGTTCATTTTGCCCTTCCAGTCTTGTATATATAATTTGGTTTAAAGGATGTAAACCACTGAAATTAATGTAACATTCTTGCTACGTTCATTTAAAGTCTTTTTTTATTTAACTGTTTTGCTTTTTGTGTACATCTAATTTTTTTCTTGATAAGAAAGAACATCAAAAGAAACTGTATCAAACGCGCATCTGATACAATGTTTCATATCAGCCTCGGGGGAAAATAGACTTTGTAACGAGTTTCATAATGACATCTGTATGATAGAAAGGTTTTCAAACGCTAAGAAGGGAATAATGATGTTTATATTGGCTGTAAACATCATTGTTTGTTATGTTGACAATTCCTTGCATCAACAATAATCAAAAGTTAATAGTAGTAAATCATTTTCAGGACTTTGATTCATTCGCAGCAGATTTTAACAGGATAACCAAATGCGAGACTAATTAGCAAAACAAAAACAAAACAGGATCTGAAGCAAACACTTTTTTTTCCCAGGCGTGGTAAGGAGGATAGACAGACAGTCATACGCTCGTATCATTCGTATTTAATTCATGTTTATACGCCCTTCGTTGCCATGACATATATAATTCTACAGTTATGTGTGATTGTACATTAACGTCTTGTTTCCGCCAGATAAATTGGGTTGCCCATAAAGGTACAAAAATAAGTTTATCAGGTGGAAAGGTGATCCTTTGAGACCTTTGTTCGTCCACCCCCACCCCCAGAAATAAAAATGTATTCCGCTCAATAACATTAATTCTGCCATTGCTTTTACAAAGAAGATGACAGGAAGCGATAGCTAGCTACCGTTACAGTTCTTTTAATTTAAAAAAAAAATAATGTAATATCCATGACACCTGTCTAGTCTGGCAAATTAGACCCCACCCCCCCCCACCCCATTAGTATCAACGCATCGAGGCGTGGGCTGATTTGTCTAACACGTGTCAAAAGCTACGTAGCATGATATCTTAATAGAACTCGAAAATAAGTTAGTAATTGGCCATATGTGTGGTCAAGTCGTTGAATGGCTTGTGATGGACCTCATCCTTAAAGAGACAAAGAAACTGAAGACAACAGCTCGTATGTATAAGCATTTATCGTGTATGACGAATATGCTATACAAATGCACACACATAAGAAAGGTGTTATCATCTACAATGTTTGTTATAGTGTTATTAATGCTAGTAGTAGTATTGTGTTTTCAAGATGGTTTTAATTTTTGTTTTAATGTACAGAGCCAAATACAAATCTTATTAGTAAATTATCCACAGTGTAAGTAATATCTTTTGATTCCATTAAATGGTGTAATTTCTTTCGAACCTTCTCCTATTTTTAACGGCAAAAATCATTGCTCCATTTAAATGATATATGTGTAAGGTTACCACCAGAAATGCGTTTCTTTGGCACTTCAAAGACACAAGAGAAATATATCTATATGGGGAGGTATAATAAATATTGGAAAATGTTACACTCAGCTTGAACTTTGCCAAGTTCTTCTAGTGCAAATTGTCTAATGAGACGGAGTAATGAAAACAGTTCTTGTGTTAGCTGCTTGTAAACATTATTCGTTGTAGGTATAATGTATGTATTTATTTGTACACTTGTGTGAATAATGTCTTGTTATAATAGAATCGATGTACTCTTCCTCGAGTAGCTAGAGCATCGATAATGAGTCCGGATCACAAAGATGCTGATACGGATAGTAGAATGTGCCCTATCTAGATCGGTCTATCAAATGGATATTCGGTTTATGTGTTTGGATTTGCTTTGTTCCTACGTTTCAAATAATGAAACAATATATTTGCAAGAGAGTCTTTAAAACAACTGACTTTGCATGCACACTGTAGCACATTAGCGAGACGTGGTACAACTAACAATGGCATCGGAATTGATGGGGAAAATCGGGATACTATTAGAAATTATCTTTTGCACGTGTGTTGATTTGTTTGTTTGCTTGTTACAAACACAGATAAAGGTCATTCAGATTTGTTTATGAAATTTATGACATTCCCTGAAGAAATTAGTATCAGATAGCCCTGACAATGTTTCGTTGTTTATTGGGGGAGGGGCATATATATATATATATATATATATATATATATATATATATATATATATATATATATAGGGGAGTCTTTTTCACTTTCTGGACGTAAGGGTACAACAGTTTTATTTAATAAAATAGAGACGATCATTTTTCATACATTTTTTTTTCGTTCATTGCACTTTCAATAATGTTTATATTGTGCGGTCTGGCAAAAGTAGTTTTCCCAGTTTTAAAAACTGCAAAATATAGTGTACTTTAAGATAAATTCAAGCTTCCTTTCCTGCACATCAGAGCGGCCATTTTTGTTAGCTGTGTGTTTAAATCATGTAGAGTTTCCAAACGTTCAGAAACCAAGAAAACGTTCTGCCACACTATATATGAAAGTAAACGAGAGGTACACCAACATTCTCTCCATTACATATGTTGCAGATGCATACAACTTCATCGTACACCTGTCACTCTCTTAGAAGTTCATACTATCTTCTTAATAAGTACATAATATCATAACATAAAATAATATTCAGAATGATTATTTAACTAATAACAAAACATGTTCTTTTGTTCCATTTCTCATCCAGATTTGATGGTTTAAAGTGTTATATACTTCCGGTGAACTAATGCAGCCAATACAATAAAACTTTTTCCCCCAAAGCACGACACTAAGCCCATGCAAAGGGACTTTTTATTTTATTTAACTATGGACAGTCTCCATTTGAATGAAAATATCAGTTTCAAGTAAGAATGTACTTTTGTGAAACTTTGAAGTTGGAACATAGAGCTTTTCTTTAATATTAAAAGAATCAAATGCATTCCGTCGATGGAAAAGAGAGGGGCTCTATCTTTAGTGGAAATCTTTACTTCATAATATGTTATGGGTATTTTTACAGTAAGCTAGTCCTAAACATCGTCAAATTGAAGGACAATGATGTATGACTGGGATGGATTACATTGTGTTTGTTATTCGATATAACCGTCTCATATAGGATGAGCCCAGCATTACATTCGGCATGCTAACGGACATACGTATCTCATATTGGATGAGCCTGGCATTACACTCGGCTTGGTAACGGACATACGTATTTCATATTGGATGAGCCTGGCATTACACTCGGCTTGGTAACGGACATAGCTGTGCAATACGTATGGCTAAGGCAATCGATATTTACTGCAGATCGGTCAATCAATTATTTACTATTGATAACGTCGGAATCTGTTGATCGCCCAGTTCATATATATAACGTCACCCTCTTAGTAAGAGGGATATTTAATTGGATTTTGGGAATTACCTCCCTCCATGTTATGACCCTGTGTGATTGAAAAGAATGAATATCAACAATCAACAGAGAACTGGGCAAGTACGAGCCCCTTTGACAAGAAAAGTAACAAATTTAATAAAACAAATTAATAGTGGCAATTTCAGTTCAACTTAAATTATATCAAATGGATTTAATAGCAGTGTCAAATTGTTATTTACTTCATCATCATCATCACGAGTGGTGAAAAGAGCGCAATACCCACGACTGATTGCACCACCTTCCTCTCGGCCGTGTACCAACGTTTCCTATTTGCTCGAGTCTTTCTCTTTCGACTGCCTCATCCTTCTCGGACTTCACGAGTCACTTCTCTTTTTCCGGACTTCCGTCCTCACTTCAGACTGTCCTCTCTCTCTCTCTCTCTCTCTCTCTCTCTCTCTCTCTCTCTCTCTCTCTCAGAACATTTTCGACTAGAGAATTTCAATCAAGCTTGTCACTTTAAATTGACATTACTTCCAGGGTATACATCATAATTTCACTCTAGCCAATCATAAGCAGTGGTTTCTACAACATTTCATAAGACAATAATTTATTTCCTGGGTCAGAATCTCTGAATTACGTTGTATAACTCTTGCCTCTGAAGAATGCCAATCTTCAACCATGCTAAGATATCCTGTCAATTACATTGAGTCGGAACGCTGGCCCCTTTGAACTTTAAACACTGACATGCAAGATCAAGAAAGAAAAGGTCATAGTAACCCTTCACAAAGGCTTCCCCTGTTTAAATGTGATAATGTGATACAATCCTAATGCTCAGTGCATTCCTCTTTAAGGTTAAATGCCTATTCAAAGTTCGACACTTCACAATATTTATATGCAATGAACCAATCCCAAATGCTGTACATCGCAAAGTACTGGTTGACTTTTGTGATTTAAAAAAAAATATGGTCGTGTAAAGTACTCATACATGAAATGAAGTAATTCATCCCGCCACAGTTAGATCCAATTGCTCTTCTACAAAAACGCATGGGATTGCGGGGGGTCTTTGTAACAGGTAATATGTTTAGAGATAATAGCTTTACACTAGATGCATTGTATAACAAAAGTGACACTTATGCTGTAGTTTTTATTTTAAGCGGTAAATATTTTTAAAATAGAAGATAGAATAAATAAGGATTTGCTCTAACTGAGGATTTATATTATCTTGAGGTATTTATTATTTAATTCACACTCGTTACTTATCACAATGAGGTCATTAAAAGATAATACGGAAATTCGCCTTGAATGGTTTGTTTGATGAGCTTTAGCATGGTACCCTCTCCGTTAAGAACGGAGACCAGTGTATTGGAGTCAGGGTACCAGATTAAATGTGTTCCTGCTAAGACATGTGGTTTCTACAACATCCAATTTAATTAAAAAATAACACTCAAACATATAGCGAACAGCGATTAGCTACGAACAGGGTCTGTATTATGCAATCAAACTATCCAGGCGCTAGACCGATATGGGTTTGACTAGGGTAGGTCCGATTTTATTCCGTTTCAGATAATAGATTAAAACGTATCCTAAGACATTTATCTCCAGTGCCAATCTTCAATCACTTGCCTCGACAAGGGTGGCCAAACATTCAAAAGCTGTACTGATAATTCTCATCTTATCTCTGTCCGGATGGGTTCGAGTCTCGGCCCCCAACGTGGGTACGTAAGAAAGTTTTCCAGTTGCTTTCCGTAGGTAGGTAGTTCTTTTGGGGTTATTTCTCCACCATGTATACTGGCCGCCATGTAATATGCATTGAAAAAAAGCTTGAACCACACAATCAAAAGTGAGGGGAAAAAAAGCGCTTGAACCACACAATCAAAAGTGAGGGGTGGCCGGGTGAAGTATTGATTTTGTCTTTAATATTTATCATTTCCACCCTTAATAATTTGTATGAATTTTAGTTAGAAGAGTCCTTTTAAGATAGTGTGATTCAATCGCGTTTACCTTTCCAAACCGTCAATATCGTTGGTAACCTGTGGTAGAGTTTGCTTGCAGTAAATCGCCGTCACCTGTAGTAATTGAAACAAGAAACCTTTCCAAAGTTTTCTCTAAGGCCCACCTAAACTACTTTATATAAGAAGAAAAAATTCCTGTGTAGCAAAAATTATAACATTTTCAAGAAGATTAATTTACATTTCAGGCTTGATAAAACTCAGAGGAATAATTTTTTAGTTATTTCGACAACATATTTACTTTATATTTTTTATAGTTAATTTGTGGGATCCTTTCCCCACACGTTGTCCCACGTGAACTTGTGAGGCTCCCCTCCCACCCCCACCCCCTGCAGTATTTAACATTATGCAACTGTTCAACGCCAGACTTCAGCTTCTAGCCCTCCAACTAGCTACATGTAACGAGATAAGGATATGGGTGATTGGCATGGCGAAAGGTATAATGTATCTCCGTTTGTGTCTCTCAAAAGTATCCGCCTGACAGTAAGCAGATCACTGGCCGTTCTTTCCCACATATAGTTTTTTTTTTCTATTTACCGCTAAAAGGATATTGAATAAAAAGAGGGTTCTAGATACAAGTTGACTGAGGGATATTACTCCAGCTCTGCAAATAACAAGCTATTTTACTTCCACTGGGGACATATTTGTAAAATTTAAGCTTTCCAGAGAAATGTAGAGCAAACACCGTGTGTTTAGATAGATAGATAGATAGATAGATAGATAGATAGATAGATAGATAGATAGATAGATAGATAGATAGATAGATAGATAGATAGATGGCGGGCGGGCGGGCGGGCGGGCGGACGGACGGACGGACAGACAGACAGACAGACAGACAGATAGATAGATAGATAGATGGCGGGCGGGCGGGCGGGCGGACGGACGGACGGACGGACGGACGGACAGACAGACAGATAGATAGATAGATAGATAGATAGATAGATAAGTGCTGATCCTAAGTGATGATGCGTGTTAATAATATAGAGTGGAACTGTATACAGAGAAAGAATTATTATACAGCTTAGATAGTGAAAATTTAAATGCAACTTATAGTATGAAGTCTATTACCACCCCATCGTCTTAAACTAAGTTTTACTAAAGAGCGAAAACCAACACATTTTGTAAAATTCAACAAGAGATTTATTTTCCTAGAATACAAACTGAAAAGCGAAAAAGGGATTTAAGGTATTGCGAAAATTAATCCCAAATAATCATAGAATTTCTAACACAAGACCCAATAATTCAAATTCTGAATAGACTTTAGTGGTAATCCCGGTTAAATCTATTACTGAAATTGTTGATGTGGTTGTGTCGTAGTAATGTGCCAACAGCCTTTTGTTGAATTCGAATAATACAATCCAAGAATGTATCTTTATTCGAAATTTCACTATAAATTCCAGCCTCTATTTCCAATAAAGTTATTGTTATGAGCACTTTGAATTTTCATTGAATAAATAATTTGAATAAATCAGTTCCAGCCCAAATGAAATACTGGACACATCAATTATTCTGCCTCAAGATCTTATAGCACGAATTAATAATTTCTAGAAGAAAAAAAACTAGATTATATAGTCATCGACTTGACGTCGGGTAACAATGAGCATTTTCTACAACAATAACAAACAAAAAAAGTATTACATACTAGAAATATTTCATTCTGGAAGGTCATGCGAATTTATATCATATAATCTTAGTTATAATTAGAGTCTATTCGTAAAATTATAACATAAAGTACAAAGTAAACACACTGTCCTTGACTCGAACAAAACACAATAATCCGAATATGTAACCCATAATCACAGAGAAAATATTTAGCTATGTATTAACTATTAACAGAATACAGGTCAGGTATAAAATGAACTTGAATTTGGACAAGGTCGAGTCAAACATAGAATTATTGCATTTAATGAAAAATTTAAAAAATTAAAATAAACATAAAAAAGGTAAATTAAATATACATAACATCCCAAATAATTCTCAGTGTCCTATCACAAGCCATAAGTAATAAATCCCAAAATATAGATATTCCGCATGAATGCCAGTAGTCTCGAACATCTTGATTTATCATACTGATATAATCCAGAAAGTCTTTGAATGAATCTTCAACAATCTCAAAGAAATATCTTAGTCCAAAATGTCGATGATCACATATTAATTTAAATTAATAATTTATGCTAGATTCCCTAAAACTAATATTCAAGAAGAATGAAAATTTTGTTTATCAAACCTATTTATATACACACCTCACTTAACCTGCGATATAATATATTTTCCCAAAACGAACAGAAAGTGTATTAATTCTTAAGTACGGTTGGTCCTTGGACTTTAATTATATCAAACATATTGTTTAACACTTATAAGTGTTATGAAAAAAAACAGGTCATTGTCATGCCAAGAGAGAGAGAGAGAGAGAGAGAGAGAGAGAGAGAGAGAGAAGAGAAAGAGAGAGAGAAGGGCTCTCTTAAAAGCGTGTCGCCACGATGATAAAACAGCTACACTACATCTGAAATGATAAGGCGAAGATCTATTTCCTCGTCGATAGGAACTGCCTTTTATTTAATTAAACAACACAAATATATTGACTACATTCTAGAAACACATCTAAAAACTTTATAATAAAAGTTCATGCAATACATATTATATTTTCCTTTTTCAAGCTTTCCAACTTCATTTATTCGTATAACTTCTGCATTTTAGAATATTATACAAATAGTTAATTCTCGATCAATTTCAAGATAGCCAAAGGTATAAAAATGTAATGACCATAAATAGTGTAACAATTAATTTAAAGAAATGCCTTTTACTAATTTTAAAATAGAATATGGATTTAAAATATGTTGCTAGATATTACTCTTTCTTGCTTAAAGAATACTTTATTTCAATCATTAAATCTAAACATGAAGTTGGTAGCGAATTCAACCTTTACAATAAAAATTACATAAATATAATTAAATATGAATCCTTTAGAACATTTAAACATTCCGTTACAATGTATTATAAATAAAAGTATTAAGTGAACAATGTTGCTAACATAACAATGTTACTATTAAAATCTCAACATTAAAAATACTTATTCCTAAAGAAGTTACGACATATACAATTGTTTTACCTGAAATGATAAGGCGAAGATCTATTTCCTCGTCGATAGGAACTGACCTGACCTTTAATGCACGGTCTATTTATACACATCTTGTGTCAGGTTTTAAGGCATCGACGAGAAAATATTTCCGCTCTTTTCAGGTAAGGGTTAGTTTCTCCCGGTCAAAACCGGCTTAATTTGACGTCATCTGACATAAGGTACAACTCAGATTTGTAGTTTATCTATATTCGTTTGGCATTAGTTAGGTCCAAACATGATAATTCCTTAAATTTTCTAAACCAGGAACATGTTAAAATATTAAGCCAGCAGCAATGTCTGTCCAACATTAGTTAAGAACTATTTTGTAGCGACGACTGTCCATCATTAGATAAGAACCATTCTGTATTTACGTCAGTACGGAAGTTTGTTCTATGTTTTGCCGATAAGACTTAGGGGCTGACTGATTTTTGCTTCATAACCTATTTCCACACAATAATGTACATTCGTATAGCTAATGATTTTTTTGCTATAAATGAATAAAGCATTACTTTAATAATACAATTTAAAGAAAATTGCAATCTTATTAATTTTACTAAATAACCAATCCTAACATAAGCATAACAAATCAGGTAGCAAAACATGACAATAGTCAGGTAAGCAAAACCTCTACCATCATCACGGACAAAAGTCAAACGCACAATATAAACTAACTATTCATAAATTTCCCCTAATGTAGAGACGACAACCTTTTGCTCGAAATCTAGTTGGGGTTATGATTTAGAAATATTCCAGTTCTTTTCGCAAATTACTAATCTTCCTTTCAATTGCTCTCTGCATTTGATGGTCTCACCAAAGTGGATAATATCGTACAAAAGTTTATAAAAGTGAGATGATTGGAGTTCTTTTCTTCAAATGCATCTATTGACACGATATTTGTGAAAAGTAATGAATGTATTTACTTACATAAATATCTACCCGTGTCTTTACTTTGGCATGATAATGCGTTGATGAAGCTGCACGGTCTTGAAAATACAGTTGATCTGGGGCAAACGAAAATCAAATCATTTAACATTTTCTGGCTCTTAACTGCTCCGATATCTAGCTCATAAATATGTGTGATAGTTACCATAGCTCGTTAAAAAGGAAAATTTATGACACTTAGATTACTGGAAGGTTTCACTATCATCGCGTATACCACCCAGAAATCATGAAATATGTGTGAAAGTGCATTTTCTTCAGTTGCAAGCATTAGTTAATGTTTATCTAAGGAGCCATGTATTAGAATATGGTATTTTCGTGGTTTTTACCCATATTAGTATCAAGCAAGCACGTGGTTCTTCTGTAAGCGAGTACGCAGTGAAGTGGAGAATGGAGTAGCTGTGATCAGTACGAGGACAAGCATGAGTAACTTGTTCAATATATATATATATATATATATATATATATATATATATATATATATATATATATATATATATATATATATATATATATATTAGTGGCGTAGTACGTAACAGCTGATTTTAATCAGATTGCATTATCCTGACACAAGGCAGAACAGTCCTAACATCTAGCCTCTTAATACTGAATGCCAAACTAGGCAGCTGTTTATACTATTTTGTAAGTATTTGGAATGACTCGACCAGTGAAAGAACCCACGACCTCCCGCATCCGAGGTGGACGCTCTAACTTCTATGCCACTGGAGTGGTCGTAATAGGATGAAGAGTTACAAAATGTGTCACTCAAGTTATCCTTATTTAATTTTCAGTCTTCTTATGATAACCGTATACAACATCGGAGGTCAACTGGTGTATTTTTTAATGAGTAAGAACCGTAGCTCTTGTTGAATAAACTTCGGACAGAATATATTGTCAGTGTATTGTAATATCTTAATAGCATCAGAGAACAACTCCACACTGTGCTGTGTGTATTTGCGACATGCAGATGTGAATGAAACGCCTTCGACAGATGTTTGTAACGTTACCGTCAAACTAGGCAAATAATTGGAATTTTGCGAGAAACCAGTATTTCCTTCATTTTCGGAAAGTACTTTTCTGCTTGCAGGTAAAGACATATACCGATGTAAAATTGCATAGTCTTATCGTTTAAAATGCTTCTGTAAGCTCTTAATCAACGATCAACGTTTTTACAGTTAAGAGCCTGATCAACAAAACTCTTATTTTAAAAAAAAAAAAAGATAACAGATACTTGTTATACTCATGCGGAATATCATACAGATCAATTCTTATATTATTTAAACCTACATCTCTACTTTAAAAAGCAATGAAGCCACACAAATTCAAGACGGACAAAGAAAGCTCTAGCTGAAATGTAAAAAAGTTGTGGAGGATCTAATACCATTTTTAGCACACGATGCATGGCGATGTAGAGGAAGAACCCGCGAAACCCAAGAACCATCGACCCACGAGAAGCTATTGGCAAGATTAGACACATACGCACTCGAACCCACGCGGATAGGTGTGAGATGACACGGATCGGTCAATGCAAGCGATTTTGACAACTCGACCACAGAAATAAATAGTAAACTTGAGCACGGGATTGCTTCGACTTTTTATGTTTATATATAGATATTCCATATTTTAGATGTTATTATGTTATTGGACTATAATAATAATAATAATAATAATAATAATAATAATAATAATAATAATAATAATAATAATAATGATGATGATGATGATGATGATGATGATGATGATAAAAAGGCACACATTGTTGAATTTTATTGACTCTCTCTCTCTCTCTCTCTCTCTCTCTCTCTCAAAAACGAGATATTGTCCCAATTTCAAATCATACTCTAATTAAATATTTTACTTTAGTGAACCGCTCCGGTGGCCTAGTGGTTAGAGCGTCCGCCCCGGAAGCGGGAGGTCGTCGGTTCGATCCCCGGCCGAGTCATACCAAAGACTTACAAAAATGGTACTAACAGCTGCCTCGCTTGACGCTCAGCATTAAGAGGTTAGTGTTAGGACTGGTCGGCCTGGTGTCAGGATAATGTGACTGGGTGAGACATCATGCTACATGTCTGCGGCATGATGTCTCAGTGCTCGACATCACTATAAACTGCCTCACTGCAGACATCGTAGCGATATGACTGAAAAATTGTTAAAGCTACGTTAAAAATCCTAATCAAGCAAGTTACTTTAGTGACCCAGTGGTCATAAAGCGTTCACCGTTCCGGATCACTGCCATCTCACCTCTTTCTGCGTGGGTGCGAGTTTCAGGTTCAGCTAACGTGCGTACGTCAGAAAGCCTGCCAATTGCTTCTCGTAGTCAGTGGTCCTTCCAGAGGTTTTCCATGGTTCTTTCTCCACCAGTTATACAGGCCGCCATGTATAGCACATATTGTGCTGAAAATGGCGTTTAGCTGTACAATTATAACATCATTGTCATTTCCGACAACAAAAAATGTTGTTTTTTTGGCGGATACTGATATTTATTAACACGTTCAAAAATGTCGGAGTTACCGCTCAGATGAGGGAATGAAGTATTCACTCAGATACAATCTACAATCAGATCTCCATTGTTTACTTCACATAGGATAATGAAGACTTGATTTTAATCAGATTGAACTCACACACTGAGTAGCTGACCTAAGCAACACCTTTGGAGGGGTATCAGCTCTGCCTCTGTGCTTTTGGCCCAATTGATGTAGAAAATACGTTATTAACATGAGTTCTATCATGTTCTTTCTTACTTCAACTAAAAACAAAATCACATCTTTGCCCGCATACAGATGTCTGTCTTGATTAAATTAACATGGGAAGGTAACATTCCCTAGGAGCTGACCAGACATATCACGTTTATCTGTTTATCTGCTAGAAAGAACACCATCAGATAAAATACCGCCGATGCAACGCGAGACGGCGGGTTGCATGTCTTTCCACGAGGCACTTAATTAAGATAAGAATCTTATCTCCACATATACATTAAACACAAATATGTTTACTGGCATAGAACCGGTTTCCGATCGCCGAGATTTAGGTAAATTAACTTTCATCTGTAAGGGGATGACAAAAAGTAGTCTCGAATTAAAGAGTTGTGCAACATTATATAGAACTTCGATGATTCATTTAGACTTACGAAAAACAATTTATCAGATGTAATATATGCGTGGAAGGTTGATGAAAATGGAAATCTTGTATAATAGGGTTTAACAATTTTATTTATTTATTTCTTCTCTGTCAATTTCGTTAAACTTCTTGGCATTTAGATCAGGATTTGTATTATGCGGAAATAAAATTTGTATCAAAACATAGGAAGTGGTCCGAAAAAGGACTTGTACAAAAAGACAGGAAGTGGTCTGATAAAGGATTTGTACCAAAACATAGGAAGTTGTCTGTAAAACAAAATGTATCAAAACACATGAAATGGTCTGAAAAAAGACTTGTACCAAAAACACAGGATGTGTTCTGCAAAAGGATTTGTACCAAAACAGACGAAGTGGGATTAAAAAGGATTTGTACCAAAATTCAAGAAGTGGGATGGCAAAGGATTTATTCCAAAACACAGGAAGTGGGCTGATAAAGGATTTGTACAAAAACATAGGTAGTAGTCAGAAAATGATTTATACCAAAACACTAGAAGTAGTCTGAAAAAAGGATTTGTACTATAACACAGGAAATAAGCAGAAAAAGATGTGCACCAAAATAGGCTGAAGCTGGAAACGTTACTCTCATCGTCATTTCAAACGCAGGCATGTTTGCATTGTAATTAATGAATGAAAAATAGGACTTAATTTTGGCTTTATCTGATTTTACAATTGTATACAATAAGTTATTATATCTCATTGTGTAGTTGTAAAATTCGTTTATAATACGAATGCACGTTGGGTATTTGAAAATTTCTAAATATTGTGTTATAACCTTTTTTGATTCCTTGAACTTCTCAATAAATTTCATTCCTTATCGATACAATAATACAACATAATACAATTTGAAAGTACTAGATGTTAAAGAATAAATGACCAAAGTCCTCACAATTACAAGATAATAAAGTTCTCTGCTTGACCTCAGATCACAATTAGCATTATATACAGAAACAACACATTACCTAATAGAAAATAGCCTTCTAGAATGATATAATGAGCTTTGTTTACTTACAACGCAAAAACCCGACCCAAATAAATATATTTACTCCATTTTGTTTACCTGAATAATAATCCTGATATTAAGTTCATACACATAGAAAATAATTTAGTTATGTATTAGTTGTTGAAATAAAATGAAATGATACAAAAACTGTAAAAAAAAAAAAAAAAAAAAAAAATGTCAATTAGGCCAAGAATAAATTAACTTAGTTTTGGACAAGGTCAAGTCCAACTAGCAATGTTACATTACAATGGCATGTCATTAAATAAAAACGTTTTTAATAAAATCCAACAACAAGCAAACAAACAATTCAATTACACACACACACACACACACACACACACACACACACACACACATATATATATATATATATATATATATATATATATATATATATATATATATATATATATATATATATATATATATATATATATATATATATATATATATATATATATATAACACTAAAAATAAATATACCCCATCAAAGTTTAACTACATAAACGGAAATTTTAAAAAGGGGAGAAAAATATATTTTTAAAAAATATGCATATTGAGAAGAATACACCAACACATAAAAACTTTTTGTTTTCGAGAAGAAAAAAAAAAGGGGGGGGGGGACATCTCTCTCCCCTCCCAATAAAAAAAGAAGGATGTGTGAATAATAGTAGTTCCGGACAGAAGATTAGGTTTTTTCCACATTTCCCAACGACCCTAAGAGGGGATCTGTATGGGCGACCAAATTAAAGAGAGAAGGCTTTATGCTAACTCAACACACCAGGTTGTGCAAGAGACATTTCGAGATTAAATTGTTTCTCAAAAGACCCGAGAGCAGCGCCATTGTCAGAGTCCTGTTCATCTTTGTCGCACGAATCTATCATGTCAGGTTGAATGTTAATGGAATATTCTACTTTGGGAATGTCATCCACATCACCGTCTTCACTGACAGTCGACATAATTTTAACATTCAAGCGCAGCAAACTCATAGAACGCTTGATTGCATTATCAACAGTATATGGAAAACTCGCCCCATGGTTGGAGAAGTCACCTCAAAACTTGTCATCCAGAAAACCTATTTAATATTTATCTTTTAAATAAATAAATTATTTAAAAGATAGAAATGTGTACCTTAGAGCTATACTGTTATCAACAAAGATGTTATCACGTGGTGGTTACCGAATTATTTGATTACACGAATGATGTATCTTATTATCAGGTATTGGCTCTCCTGTACACGGAAGAAAACTCCATATCTATGCAACTCCAGGTGGTTTTGGATGGGAGACAGAAACGAAGTCAGTCCTGAAAAACAAAAGAAAAACAAGGAAGAATATTTCACTTGTGAGATTTGTTCAAAAACGAAGAACTAAGTGTATGTGTATTGTTGAATAAATTTTTCTAGATTATATGCTACATTCATCTTGTTTGTGTAATGTTGATAATAGAAAAAATAACTCATTTGTAATTGAAAGTATGTGTGTTCATATAATAGAGTACAAGTATCATTCATTATTAGGTTGGAGCCCTTTCATGTATAAAACTGCAGACATCAGTTCTCCATAATTCATTATCAACAATGCCGGTGTGCACACAGTGTCTCAAATGAGGTCACTTCCGCTATTGTGAAAGGGGGGTGGGGTGGAGGAGGGAAGCGCTTTTTTTTATTCAAGCCGGATTGGGCGATATGATCGGTTTTTCATAACTTTTTTCGAGTAAGAATGAAAGGTACAAAATTTTCAGGAACTGGACTATATACATTTGGCAAATTATTTTAATAAAAGTTTTAGCGAATTTCAGTTTTGCATGTTTGTTCCCTTTAAATTGTCATTAATCTCAATCTACTAATGTATGGAGTAGGAAGATTTGCTTTATTAGCAAAGAGTTATAATAGCCATTAACAGCATCCGATGCCAAATTTAGTCGAGAGTCAAAATTACCAAAAGGAGTGTCACGCAGTCATTACAGGGTACGTGACGGTCTTATATGGTGAAATTAGATCAGTTTTCAACCAGGTTTCTGGCCCATTATTACCGGGTTTGTGAAAGGACTGATTGCATATCGTATTACATACCAATTTAATAAATATTGCATCTGAATTCTAACTTGCTCTCTTTGAACAAAAGTAATCTTGCAAGGTCTCTGCTTAATTGGAGGACTATCCCCCGTGTCTATCTTTGGTTATGATATGTCTGTTCCTCCCAGATTCTCGTCAGTGTATCAAAAGTCTACGGGCACCATTGGTTGAAGGTATTCTGTAACACACCATCGTAACGTTTTAACATATGTTATTGTATGTTTTAATTAACAAAGTAGGCTGTATATATCAAACATACATTTTCGGAACTCACTGGAGTTCTTATTTTCACTATTAAAAAAGGTAAGAATGCTAAAATGTACCTTTTGCACTGCGGTATCATATATTGAAATTACCGAATAACATAAAAGATGGACAGACCATACCAGTTAAGAGTACGAAGAGAAATGAATCAGAAGGAGATATACATATATATTGAAAATACTTGCCTGTCAATGTATTTTTAAGGACATACTGAATGTTGACGTGAAGAAGTACTACATGTACTCAATAATTACACTCTAAAGTCTCGTTGATGAGGAATGTAATTAATAATGAAGCTGATTGGAAAATGAAATGTTTGTAGAAATATAGATTTTAGAAAATGCTTTTATCAAACATGCATACAGTTATTGTTATTCTACCTTTATTGAATTAGTGTCATGCATAAGATATCTTTGGATAAGGAAGAACTTTACAATGTTGTTTTAAAACTCGAAAACCTAAAAATGAATCTTAGTGATGCAGGATACACAAAACGGATTGTGATCTTGCGAAGGTATAAAGTGACGCGTAACGTGAATACGCTATTTAAATTCGTAAAATAAGTGTCACATACTCGTGTACGGTTCAAGATAGACACTGCTAGAATTATAATATATAGCAATTTAGCACGTGATCTAAAATAACAGGGAACTTCTCGCTGTTCCGGATCAAATATTTTGAATTATGTTGTTTTCAGAGAGTGGTTATTCAAATCCGTTTGAGGAACTATTAAATAGTTTGCACACGAAAGGAAGTTGAAGCAGGAACATTTGTAAAAATTGAGGATTTGCTACTATGATAGGAATATACCTGATGTTAATTTGACAATCTCTTGTTTACAGCTGAGAACTATTCTGGAAGTTATTAAGCAAACTGTACAGACACAAAACGATAATACTAGTGTTTTTACGTTCATCTGAATTGTGAAAAGTATTTAGGGCTCATGAATAACGGGATATGATAATGAATATAGAGTCCATGAATATATGCCCATCTCATTAAAACTAACAACTGCTATAATGAAAGGAATATTGAAGCACTACTATGCTCGATACTTGATACTTGATAACAGTTAAATTAAGTTATAAATGCAATCTTAAAAAAAAATTTGAAACTGTTTATCAATTTTACGAAAAAGATGTCATAGAATACAGCTAATTTTGCACGCGAGAGCTTTTATTGTACAAAAGGTAAGACGATACACATATTTAATGTAAGGTGTTTGACATGGAATTATTACACAAACACAATAAATAGCTATATTATTAAGTAACCTCCATAAAATAAAGACATATGTCGCTTAATGTCCGACTTATTTCAGAAAGGTGGAGTTTATAACATACAGTGAAAAGATTGTTAACCTATGAACGAATTAACAGAAAGCATATATAAAAAAGAATTTACAAAAGTTCCAGCATATATAAAATATTTTTCTTAAAATCGTTTTTTGAGGTTTAGATAGCAAAACATCAATTCTAAAACATTTGAATATATTAACAAATGTGCTGATCTCCGATTTAAAACACTTAATAAGATTTGAACAAATAAAATCGTACATTAATTAGCCCATATAGATTTTATAATAATGAGGTGGATGTGTTTGTGGAAATAATATATAACAGTAACCGAAGTAGAACAGATTTTTTGTTGGTTTTTTTAAATAAAAAATGCAGTTTTACACGCAAGGAAAGTTGACATACGAAAACTATAATAAAAGAAAACATTGTGGAAAAACCTGGCTAAATCTGACAAACGAATATCAAATGAAGAGACGTACAAGTTACCAGACTAACACTGCAATAATAACTTTAAAAAAAATAAGTTTATATAACAGCCTCTAAGAAACAACAGGAGGTTTTAGCATATCTATTATCTTGCAGTCGACTGAGAAGACAAAATAAAATGATCTCGAACAAATATTGGAAAGAAAAGGACTTGGGTGGATTCGGCATATGAGGATTAACAGCGGAAACAAACAGAATAGCAGAAAGAGAAAAGGTATTTGTTTGGAACACTGTTCATGCCACCTTCCGGTTGTTTTGTTTATTATTGCTATCGGCTAAAACCGATTGCTAAACAAAGTACAAAACTAAGAGAGGCAAAACAATCAATAAAGTGAAGCCTTGAAAACTTTTCAAAAAATCTTAACTATCCACCAAATGTAAGACAATCCGCTAACCAATATATATTCTCCCTGGCAAATGTGTGAGGCATACAGCAAATGTCAATCATTCACTCAGTAGAATTAGTCCAATAAATCAACCCCAAAAATCCATTTTGATACTGATGGACGATGTTGTGGGTCTGATGTCACCTGTTCATTAAAATGCGCAGTTGTGCTGCATGCGAATCATTCCGGAACAAGCAAGCTTACACTTTAGACACATGCCAGTAATTGGTAACAACCATATGATGCGCGAAATTCAAGGTGGCCATGGACAGATGATTGCGCTATTCCAGGTGGATTTACATGTCAATAAACATATGATGTGCTCAGGAAATCTACATGTCACAAAAAGAACCCTACAGCCAACCGAAGCTGCACATCCTCGAGAAATACTGGTACGTGTGTAAGATGTACACCGATGTGTGCAGCCAAAGGTGTCTGCCGATAACTGCAGCTTTTAATGAATAAGTGAAATCATCCCCAAACCCCAACATCAATATCATCAATGGTGAAGGGCTGATTTATCGGTCTACTATCGAATAAATTTCAAATCATCTTTACTTCAACATTTGTCAACAATGTTTCATGACATTTCAGTACACGCTGAACAAATTAACACTAATTTAATGTGTCCAAAAATACTGTTATTATATTAATCAATTGGCACCTCTCTCTCTCTCTCTCTCTCTCTCTCTCTCTCTCTCTCTCTCTCTCTCTCTCTCTCTCTCTCTCTCTCTCTCTCTCTAGCGATATGTCAATTCTAAAACCAGGTAACAACTATTGCATCCCTCAAATACTGTAAAATGCAGATTTTATGCATTTGAAAAAACGTGTCATTCATCGTTCGATGCCGTTTTACTAGTGACATACATCACGCTGGTGCAGAAGCTATTTTACTACAAGGCAGTGCCTGTGTTTACATCCTATTTTGGGCACTATGGAAAAAAAAACATGTTAAAAAATCCTTGCTGGGACTGGAAAATGGCAAGATTAAATATTGCCGTAAGTTAACAATATGGGTCCGTATAAGTAACATGGGCGTACTAATGTGAAAAACACACCAATTAACCAGCACCGAGACCAATTGATCAACACCCACGTCTTTTAGCTACCACAATGTCTCCTCCCAAAAAGATTGATGGAAAGCGAGAGTTTAAATTTGGAAGTCTGTTCCTGTTCCCATCTTCCAATCTTCGGTTTGCGGGATCAGGGGATGTTCTCGTCGCTGGTCGTGTTGCTGATGCAGCTCCAGTGCCCAGTTTTCGTCCTCTTATTCCATGTGGTGCGACCTCTGCTGAACCGTTTCCCATTGTTGCAATAGTGACCGTTACTGCTTTTCCTCATTTAACTTTTTATCTTCAGCCTCCGTCATATTAGTCTTGTCCACCTTGTTGTCTGATACAGTTTTGATCAGCCCTTTTGCTATGGTAATCGATACTTTTTCTCTCTTAACATGTTTTTTGTTAATGCAGAACTCTTTAACCTGACCCTAGCGGTGTTCCACTCTTCCAAGGCGCCGGTGCATGATCCAGTTATCAACTTTGTACTTGCTGACTCATTCTTATCGTTTTATATTATTTTCTAGTCGACGATGTATGACTGACTGGCGAACGCACCAGTACATAAATTCTAATCACTGACGTCACTAAAAAAATCCTCTTTTTGTATAAATGCAAAGATCGAAAAGATAATTAAACAGCATGCTAAAGAAGCTTTTTTGAAAACGATTAAATAAGTAACGCCATTTTTTAACGTCCATTTTTTAAATATAAAATCATGCTAGCTCAGACATGAGTCAAAAGTGGACAATCTTGGTCAGTTCTACCATCTTCATGTGTAACTGACAAATATTACAAACATTAACAATTGACAAGCAAGACTGGACATTCAATGAGCTAGAAGCGTGTCGTTTATTTTCATCGATAGTTGCAACCTTTATGACAATAGAAAACTTATAGCCATAATGATTATTGAAAGGTATTTCGTTCTTTCATCGTTTCTATCGAAATCACGTCAAAAACAAGTCAGTTAACATGCTAATGAGAATCGACACTCCGTTGATGAAGAAAATACATAATATAGTGTCCGTAAACCATAGCATCCGAATTTTGTAATCTACCAATATGAAATAACGAGGAGTTTGCGATTATTCTCATAAAGTCTGCTATATCATCTACAAGAGGAGTAATCCATAGGGATGACAATATTCAACAACGTAGTCGTTGCGAAAGTCGACAACGGCCTGTGGGTTCCCGGGCAATGACCTTAAACCGTGTTAATGACACAAACTGGAACGTCTTTCGGATTTCTTCGAGAACTTTAGCACAAATTAGAGGATTCATGAGAGCTGTGTATGAACTGTGGGCATGTAGTTGATGAAATTACCAATTATTCATTTTCGCAGATAATGAAAATTATGACTTTAAACGTGACATGTTCTTCAAAAGGTTATGTCAAGTACGTCGATGAGCGGGAAGTCTATTTACTCTGCTGTAAGAGAGTTTCGACGTGTTTTGTCCCTAAGGGAATCAGTGGAGAGGTTGAATGGTCACTCTGATCTATTTCGATAGCTCCGTTGATGGCAGCGTTACTGACATTGCCAATAAACAAGGTTTAGGCAGTTTGGCCACGGAAGATATGATCTTCAATTGTATTCGGAGTCCTGAGGCAATGGAGAACTTTTTAGTAACATTCCTGTTCTGTCTTGCATTTTGTCTAACCGGATGCCATTTTTTCCCCGGAGAAGCCAGAGCAATAGAAGAAGACAACGAGGACGTAGAAAGAAGTCCCGTTTGGGATAGGTTTCCATTTCTTCATCAGATGGGGAAACAGTTAACTTAAATCAGTTTTGATAGCTTATCTCGAACGGAGGAGAAGAGGAGGAAACGGTAGCATTTGTGGGTTTGGTGAGTAGGTACGCGTTTTAACCCAAGTAACTCTCCCTCTTGAAGATTTAATGGTCTGCTAATCTCTTTTCTTTATTTTTATTTGAGTTTGGTTTTGGGGGTTAGCTTTCTAGCTGCGATATTAAGCTCCCGTCACAGAAGCGAACTAATAATCAATCGCTCCTCCTAAAATCCATTTCCGCCCGAATTTAAAAAATGCGTTTCTTCGTTTGAGTATCTATTCCTGATCGAATCAGCCAATTATGTCCGAGACTCTGTATGTTTCTCCAACAAAAACAACGCTGTGTTTGATGAAGACTATAAATGATTCCTTGTAGTTTCTTACGTGTTACTAAAGTAAATCATAGTAACACCTGTCGGAGACTGGGTTCTAACAAACGAAAACGCTACTGAGAACTATAGTGCATAAATTAATTTGGCAAAAATACATAATGAGATTACAAGAAAATCATGTTGAATATTTCCAAAAGGCATGCAGTGAATGGAGTTTTAGATCGTTGTTAGGCTGTCGAAACGAGAAAGTGGATGTTTAAACTACTGGACATTAATTTTTTTTACACCAATCGTGAACTAAATAGTTACAAAATCACGAAGAATTGGTAGTGTTAGTGTGAAATATATCAATAAATATGCATTCGGCGATTGAATGGCATTGCTATCAGCATAATTCAACCAGTTTTCCTAATTGTGTAGTCAACACATGATCTTTGGGATTTTAAACAACTCCAAATACTGAGCAATGAGATTGATGGTGCGATGGTCATTACTGTATTGAAATAAAGTTTGAATGAAATAAATCATAATAGGACGATGTCCTTTTCGTGTGAATCAGGATATTAATCTGTTCTTTATGTTCCTCGTGACCTTCTTATAGTAACTTGGAAACCAAATGCCACTCTTTAACACCACGCCTTACGTTGTAGAGGGCGATCGAACAAAAGTGGTTCATGTTTGATCATACATTTGACCAATTCGATTTTAGCTGAATCACTTGGTCCAGCAGTCAGCATGTTTAGAGGATGACGAAGATAAGTGCCTCCCAGCCTTGACGATCTTACCACGATTTTGAAGAGGTTAGTCCCGCCGGTGTACCAAACACGAAAAAGAGAGATTTCAATTTATTTAGCGTGAAGCGGCTGTTTCAAGTTATTTAACATAGACTACAAACAATTAAAAGCAGATGCGTTCTCACCCGGGACTTTGTGAAGTATCGAATTTTGAATCAGCAGTGAACTTAAAGTTGAATGCACCGAGCATTAAAGATTTTATTACATTTAGACCAGGGGAGTATTTGGGCAGGGTCATTTCGACCTTTATTTTTAAGTTCTTTCATATCAGTGTTGAAACTTCAAACGGGTCAGTGTTCCGATTCGATGAAATTGACCAGATAACTTAAAACGGGTTTGAGAAAAAAAGACAGCTGAACTTCCGATACGTGTCAAACAGTCATTCTTCAAAGGGAAAAGTCGTATAACGTAATTCAGAGACTATAACTGACGAAACAAATGATTGTCTCAGGAATTATATATATATATATATATATATATATATATATATATATATATATATATATATATATATATATATATATATATATATATATATATATATATATATATATATATACATATATATATAAACCACTGATTATGATTGGTCAAGTGAAATTAATGCGTACGCATTGGAAGTAATGTGAATTTAAAGTGAGAACCTTGATCGTAATTCTTTAGTCCAAAATGTTCTGAGAGAGATAAGGTTGGCTTCGATTAAGCATAGAAACGAATAAAGAATAGTGCTTTCCTCGTTAAACAAGAAAGGGACCACGTGTCTTTCTTATGAGAAAGACAGGACTTAGTGCTGGATGCACAAGTTCTTAGTTTACCAGCATTAAGGTACGCAATTTTAATTTCACGTAGTATTCTGTTATTCTTCTTTTGCTTGTTGTATGCAAACTTGCTTGATATGACTAAATTCCATATTATGTATCGTTCATTCAATTTAATCAAAATGTCTTCATGCTAGAGTTGTTATGCAATTTTTCTTATTCATTTTCATGGAAATGTTTTGATGCTAGAGTTGCTATGCAATTAATCTTTTAATTTTACAATTATTAGTTCATTAGCAGAATTGACAGAATGCGATCAAAATGTTCATATGTGCAAAATTCATATGGTTATATAAAATAAATATGAAAAAAATCTCTTTTGACTAATCGGACGATATTGATTATCGTGAGTTAACGATGAACTATATATTGCATTTGCTTTCTAATGTTTAAATAATCTGCAGCGATTAAGGATCTGTGAATTTTATGCAATATTAATTGTAGCAGCGTACGATACATTTTCGATAGAGAGGTCACGTGGTAATTTATGACAAAGTACTAACATAGGTAGGCTTTACGCAGTGCCTGGACATCTAGTAAGTTCTGAGCAACGTAAGTGAAGGGATTATATATACATCTAGAAAGTGGTACATATAGCGATTTAGGGATAATTTAGTCCTTTAAAGGAAACAGTTTTCTGAGGCAGAGGGAGATTCGACAGTCTGGAGATGGAGTCCCAAAAAAAAAAGAGAAGTGACCAGTGAAGTCCGAAAAGGGAGAAGTGACGAGTGAAGTCCGAAAAGGGGAGTGACGAATAAATAGTAAATCTGGGAAGTCAAAGAAGGACGAGGGAGTCGAGAAAGGAGAACTCGAGGAAATAGGAAACGATGGAACACGGTCGAAAGGAAGGTGATGGAATGAATCGTGGACAATGCGTTCACCATTTGTTATAATGATGAAATAAATCCAAATTAGACACTACTAGAAAATCCTGTTCATATCGTTTAAGTTGAATCGATATTATCATTATTAATTTGTTTGATTAAATTTGTTATTTTACTTATCTAAGTGGGCTCGTATTGCATTCTTTGTTCCCAAAAATCTTGTTCAGTTTTCTGCTGATATTCTAATTTTCATTCACACGGGGTCATAATATCGCGGAATGTCATTCCCTAGATAACATAGCATAAATCCAATTAACTACCCCTCTTACTAAGAGGGAGACGTTACAATTTCCTGGCAGAGTAATAAATGGCACGATGGAAGTAATTAAAAGAAATGATATCAAAATACGAATTTCACCCCAACTACACCTAAAAAGAATGGAAAATCAAATTACAATATAAATCACTTGTCAATGACATTTTGTAACAAGATAAGTATTCATTAAAATTACATAGATATTTATGCCATCACGAGAACATTTAAACGTCTTTCTAATTTTATGCCAAACATTAAGCAAGAATTTTTTAAAAATTATGCCAAAAAAAGCATAACATAAAATACATTTGATTCTGATTGGTCACGGTTAAATAAGGAATGTGTTTTCACACGAAAATCTCGTAGGACATAATAACGGCCTTAGTGAAATTTGAAGTTAGTCCTAAAATTGCTCTGTAACAGAGGACCAGGGTTAGAATTATTTAGTAAAGGCTCCGGATGTTATCGTAGTCCAGGAAAAAAACCGCCACACTAAAGGAGGGACACACCAGAAACACAAAGGTACTGTCACAATTCCATGTATATTGTTGATGCAATTTATATGATGTTTGCTTAGTTTACAGGTCTGCATGATTTCATTTGATACATTTGTATAATTGATTTCATTTGATTAATTTGTATACTAATGAGCTTTTGAATTATGAACTGGAATTCTTACCTTAATTCTTAGTTAAGAATGACGTAGTGTTAATTTATGTCGTAAAACACTATGCTGAGTTATGAATAGGATGTGTTACGTTAATTCTTGAAATTTATCATCTTGTTTGAATAATGATTATTTTCTAAGAATTTAACGTATTACATTAGTAAGGGGTTACGAGAGTACATGTGAATTCACCGAAGTTTGATTTGATAGATCATTTAGCGACAGTGTATTCAATTTATGTGCTGTTTAAATTATGGGGCCCGAATTCAGAGCCTCGATGTATAATTCGCAATGTGCGTAACTACATTCATTTGAGGACATGTGTAGTTAATTACTAGCCGTAAAGTTGTTATCACTGATAGAAATATCTGATTTTTCGAACCAGAGATAATGGAAAGTCTCAACTGTAACCATTGTAAGGAGAAACTTAGGTTGTTTTAATTTTCTTTTGAAGAAAAAAAATAGGTTTTTTTTTTTTGAAGATCGTGAAGTTATGCAGTAAACGCATGATACAGTGGACAAGTCCGGAATCAAGCGGAAACATCCACGAGTGCAGAGTACCTAGAAATTGGACGAGACAGCGACTTCTTGAAACAACATTGATTGAACAGTGAACGAAGATCGAGAATAACAGGTTATGAAAATCGAACAAGGCAATGACTTCGATTGTACCACTCGATCCTATGATGATTTAAAACTATTAGTAATAGAACGGCTAATTTGTTTAAATCTATTTCATATCCTATTCTAATTCGGTGGAAGTTGTATTTCTAAACCGCGTGTATTCCTAATGAGAGGAAGTTTCATAATTGTGTATGTAATTGATTAAATTGTTTATTTATCTTTACGGGGCTCGGAGTTGTTTGTTCAATATACCTGCTCAGTTTACCCTATCA
Source organism: Unio pictorum (assembly GCA_030141615.1). Taxonomy (NCBI): domain Eukaryota; kingdom Metazoa; phylum Mollusca; class Bivalvia; order Unionida; family Unionidae; genus Unio; species Unio pictorum. The sequence continues at coordinate 7,776,233 of JARLTB010000219.1, read as the reverse complement.
ATTCTCATACTCGAACCGGTAATTATATCGAGGGCAGTCATCTCTTAGATAACGGCAGTGGGTTATAGTTATTATTATTATATGTTGTGCAATACCCCTTGACAAAGTGGGACTTAACACTTACCCTTTGACAGGTGGGGCAATACTAACGAATAACGCTCATAACCCGCGAGTAACCTGACAAAATTATTATTTACGCTTTGACAGATTTAAAACTGTTATGTTCATTTACTGAATGTATGCGTTTATGTTAATCACACACATGAAATGAATTTATATAATGATAGTCTTCACAAATACATATAAATATCTAAAATTACAACGTACATTAATTTATAATCCTTCTTAGTTCATACAACGAAAATCAAATTACAATGTTCTGTCATTCATTTAACGAACTTGAAAGTTATGATACTACGTGGTTTGTATAACTTAATATGAAAAACTATATTCCAATGTTATAAGAGATAACATAAGAAATTATCCATATAAGAAATTCCTTGTTGTATGCCAAAGATATCGCAAGAACCGAACATTCATGCAGACACAAGTTGAAGTGTAATTTATTGACACCTCAGACGATGACTCGGGCCAACCATAATGACGCTGATCAGGGCCAACCAGGAAGACGCTGACTCGGGCCAACAAGAAAAACGCTGCTCAGGGTCAACCAGAAAGATGCTTACTCGAGCCAGTTAGAAAGACGCTGCTCAGGGTCAACCAGAAAGACGCTGACTCGGGCCAACCATAAAGACATTGATCTGTATCGACTATAACTTCCCACACCCAATACGATGAGTTCTATAACATACACTAGAATTCAACTGGAAAACAATAATTGCACCAGTGTGACACTCAAGCCATAAACTATAACGTGTTCTTGAACAAATACCACTAAAGGTCATGCGTGCATACATAACGAAAGACCTGAATACATGTTAAAGTTTTCGAGGTTAGGAACGAGTATATAGAATTACATATGAACAAACTTCCTACATAACCATATTTAGAACAAGAATAATTGCATATAATTCTAAAATCTAAAGCACTTCCTATCACTTATGATATACAGAAGAACGTGACTCCATCCAACTTGAGAATTCAGAAAATAAAATACGACTTTAATCTGAAACAGACAATTTAAAACTTGATAGCATTGACGTTGTCTGACCTAGTGAAAATTGGGGTTAATTCCGAAATATTTAAAGTACGAAGCTACTCTATTTCTGAAACACAAATGATAAAAATAAAAGAAGAACATTAATATATCTCTACAGCTGCAAGATTAATATCACAAAGACAACTTCCTTACAATGCATCGATGCAATAAAAGAAGAGTTTGCACTCTTACTTCAACGTCGAGGAAACCAGAGATGTTTTTTTAAAGAAAACAGGGTGAGTTCCTGACCATTAAACTTAGTACGATCCCCAGGAAATTGGTCAACTATGTGAGTAAATCTATAGAACTGCAACATGCACCATGGGAAATACTGTGGACTCCCGTTACTAATTCAGCTTCCATAGAAACATTATCATATCAAAAATTTCTGAATGTTCAAAATCAATATTCGCTGAAACAGGATTGCAAAGTTACCATTTATCTCTCCTCAATCTAAGACTGAAAATATATGATCCGTTTTGTCACATTGTGCAACAGATGCGTGTAAGGTCAATCTGAGGGGTATCATCATTAAGCATGGTGATAGAGTTCTATTCATATCTAAAGCATGGTGATCCAAAAGTACAATTAACGAAATATCAAATTGGTGATGATAACTAATGATAAATAGTAAATTGTCTCAACTTTATAAAGTTGATTGCATAGATTTTAACCTATGTCTAAAACACCCAACACAGCATAGTCAAATCTACAATCGTTCCCACACCACCACCATTCCAGGCAACAGTTGCCACATCTGAAAGTATGTTTAATATCCCGGTGAAAATCATTCTGAGGCAGACGAAATGTATTCATTTTGCTTATTGTTCACAAATAGAATCATATGAATGCACTTACACTAAAGTTAATTGCACATGCATATGTGTAATTACTGTAAGGATGTTGTTCCGTAGAATTACTATGTCAGCTCCAATAGTACATCTATGGAAACATCATCATATTAAACCTTTAATAACTTGAACTTATTCAATGTTCACAATGAAACATATATTTAACATGATAAACATATCATTGGTGCAATATTCTCTGTAGAGAAAACTGTATGACAAAATTATTCTGTCTCTGCATGTGTTTGAAACATGTCTTCAAATCCGCACAATAGAGTCGGGTGCTAATTTCACTAATGAGTTTTCCAAACTGAAAGCTGTAAAAGGACTAAAATGCCATCAATACAACAGTGTCTCTATTTTGTACAGTTAATATCAGGATAAACTCTCAAAGATTCTTTTCGGAGGGGGTACCGGTCAGGGGCCGAAATGGCACACATTGAGGACACAAGTTTGTTTTTTGCTAAATTACCAAAATGGGGATCCCGACTCTGTTAACTGCCTGGGGCCCTTGGTCTCTATGTCCGGGCCTGAGTCTTTTGTGTTGAGCTCAATACATATCCAAGACAATTTTATGTTATCAGGGGACTCGAGGGTATTTTCTTTTATAAAAATACGTGTTTCAAGGACTCGAGAGGTAATTTTGCATTGAAAGATATGAGCGATAGAGAAATGTTCCCTCTGTTTCTTAGAAACAAGAGTTGTTCTTTCGAAACATCCTTGTGTCACTACAGTATATTTAAATAGTGTATTTTTTTAAAATTATCCTCTGGTGTTATCTGAGTGGTTGAACGCATCGGTTCGCAAGCAACAGTAATGTATGCTGCCGTCGAGAAACAGACCAGTAATTTTGTTTTAGAAAAATAGAAGTGGTCCAAAAATGTTCCCCTATCGCTGTAAGAGCTCATGCAAAATTGTAGCTGTAGGAGCTAACACAAAATTTTAACATTTTGAAATGATATACTATTCTCTTTATTTATATAGAAGGCCATACCAAACATACATTTTTTGTGAAGCATTTTAGAAGAAACTTTCCAGTCAAGTTTGATCCAAACTGGAGAAGCAATTTTAGCAAACATGTCGTAAATAGATTTTAAACATGGCTGCTTTAGACTAGTGACGTCACCCCGAACATAATTTTGGCTCATCTTCTTGCTCGAGTAACGTACCTACAAACTCCGATTTAGAGTGACACATCGGTTATCGGGGGGAAGTCAGAAAAGGATTTGTTCATTCTTTATTTATTTATGCCACATCGTTGGCAATGGTATTTACCTGACATAATTGTCAAAGAGGAAAATTCGATAACATGGCAAATGGAAGGTGTTCCACCATGCAGCTTTGATCTTTGCATATCAGTCTTGAATTCATGAAAGTGTAGAGTCTTTACTATCTTTTGTGTTTTTAAATTTTCAAATAATTTTCTCGCAAATTTAACCTTTATTCATTAAATGCGTAATATTCTATGGAATTCCAGAGATGCTTGCTTACCAGTTTCATTCAAAATTCTTGCAATTTTAACTTTTGTCACGTATGTGCATTTTAAAAGGATGGTGTCAGGAACTTTTCTGCAGATATAACAGCAGCTATTCGAACTCCTCTGATGTTCAATCCAAGTCAGTAGCTTGATATATCTAAAGATAAATAAAAATTATGTCTACAGTAACATCACCAATAATATTTTTGTTTTTATCTCTATCCTGACTTCTTTAGTTTAAGCTGATCT